>JAXCMG010000005.1:557704-582264 GCA_034642415.1 Podarcis siculus | reverse complement strand
GGGGGGGGGGGGGGGGGGGGGGGGGGGGGGGGGGGGGGGGGGAGAGGAGAGGGGCTTTTTGGTGGTGATGCCAGAACTTTGCAACACCCTCCCCAGAGCACCTTGCCTGGCACCTCCTTCAATGTATTTTAAGCACCAGTCAGATACCTTCGTTTTCTTGCTGTCATTTTTTGTCTCTGTGCCACAGGATTTGCAACCGCTCACATTTTTATGGATTTGCACTTTTACCCTGTATTTTATATTTCGCAATGTTTGTAACTGCATGTTTGTTAGCCACCGTGAAAACCTTGTTGACGGGCAGGACATAAATATCCAAATTATTAACAATTCACAGTACACAATCTTTTTCCCTCTGGGGGTTCACATTGCTGTGCCTCCCCACCACCACATCACCCCATACATTTAGCAGAGACAGAGTCACCCTTAGGCAAATATGGGACTTGCAAAAGAGACGGGGCTTTTGCTACTTTACCTCATAGCTGGCATACTTATCGAGTGACGAATGGAGTAGCTGCTACTCGGAAGCATTAAGGGGAAAGGAGGAACATATTAGAAGCAGTTAAAACCCTGGAAGCTGCCACACCCAGCTGCGCCCATCCACACAGCGCCATGACAAAACCGCAAAGCATTTTGGGAGACCTCCTTTGTGCAGAACTGTGTTTTGGGGGCGCAAATCGCATAGCTCCTCTGTTCCTTCCTCAATAGGCCACCACAGCTGAAAATGCAACCTTTTACAAGCAGGCTTTCCGAGGTTCTGAAATGCCCCTACCTTAGAAAGAACCCCCCCCCAAAAGTGTGCCAGAGGTTTATAACTAAAAGCAATGGAACCTACTGCTCTGCCCAAACAGCCAGGCTGCCTGTTGACTAGCAAATAGATACAAAACGCCACTGCTGATCTCGATTCCAATCATTCTGGGAAAAGAAGTATCTAAAGCTGGGGTCCCCCAATATGGTACCTTTGGGCACTAAAACATCCAGGGAGAGGTCTTGGTGGGGTTCTTTGCTTCTTGGAGGGTGGTCTGCTTTTTGGGCTATGTAGGGGTTTAAAGGTAAAGGGACCCCTGACCGTTAGGTCCAGTTGCGGACGACTCTGGTGTTGCGATGCTCATCTCGCTTTATTGGCCGAGGGAGCTGGCATACAGCTTCTGGGTCATGTGGCCAGCATGACTAAGCCGCTTCTGGCGAACCAGAACGGCGCACGGAAACGCCGTTTACCTTCCTGCCAGAGCGGTACCTATTTATCTACTTGCACTTTGATGTGCTTTCAAACTGCTAGGTCGGCAGGAGCAGGGACTGAACAATGGGAGCGCACCCTGTCGCGGGGATTCGAACCGCCGACCTTCTGATCAGCAAGCCCTGGGCTCTGTGGTTTAACCCACAGTGCCACCTGCGTCCCATGTAGGGGTTTAGCCTGGGTCTTTTGGGGAGAGAAAGGCTCTGAGCATTGCCAGTTTTCCTCCTGCGAAATGGGTATTTTGTGGCACCCGCAGCCGTTTTCGATTCCCAAATGTGCTCCTGGTCTTAAATGGGTTGGGGACCCCAGACTCAAAGCATCCACTGGTGTTGCCACACCTTAGAGAGCAAGCGTGACGGACACACAGCCCTCCAGTCTGCAACTCCAATTCAGACCTATCCAAATGGATGGGTGGTGGGATCTGCAGGCACCAGGTTCCCCTCTTCCGTTGCAGGGCAACATGAACAGGACATGTCACCACCCAGAGGAGCTTAAAGTCCAGCATCCCACATTACAGGAGCAGGCTGGATGTTGAACTGCAGCTACACTGCCTCTGGTCAAAAAGCCAATGCCGCCCACACAAACACCAATTCATTTTAATTCAAGGGAAAGCCTTTTAATGCTGTGCTCTGCCCAAGAGACGCATCTGGCCTGCAACCAAGCCCTGGAGTGGCCTCTGTTTAAAAAAAAGGGGGGGAGAGGCAGGGCAGCACACAATGCTGTCGACACAGCAAAGTGGGAAAGAGGCATTCAGATGGCTTTTGCAGCACTAGGTTTCCGAACCCCCCAACTTGCCTTCAGTCTAAAGCCATCGGTGGAAAAGGAGAGCAGGTAAAAGCTCTCGCAAAGCATGTAATGAACCCGCACAGTTGTGACACTTTGGTGTAAAAAGCTGCCTTTGTCTGGGGAGGAGCAAAGGTCCGGTTTGCCCAGCACCGTCTATTGCAGGCCAACTGGCTGTTGTTCTCAAGTGTCTTCCCAGCCATTTTATCTGGCCCCAAATCTGAGCCAAGTTGTTGAACGAAGCCAAAGGAAAGCTGTTCAGGCTCTTCTGTTGTGTCAAACCAGTTCTTGCGTTTAACATGACCATCCCAAAAAGGCATTTGGGAGCATGTATGCGTGAGACATTAAGCAACCAATAACCTCTCCTTTTTTAAGAGGGGAAACCCAGAAGCTTTTGGCTTTCAGCTCATTGGAAAGATACTGGCAGCATCTATAAATGGCTCTGGAGGGCTGGAGTGTTATGTTGCCATTTGTGGTTCCCGATCCCTTTCCTTTCAACTGAAAGTGAGGCTCCTGTGTATGCCTCGGAAAACAACCTTGTTTAACCAGATTCCTTGCAGATATCCCTCCTGAACAGTGTCTTACCTAAAGGAATGTGAGAAGGGATGGGCCCTGGAGGAATCCAATGGCAGCAGGAAAGGAAAGCAGTGAAAGAGGCGATTAGTTGCAAATTTCCACACCAACCAGTACAACACAACACTTAAGAGATCCCAAAGGAACCCGTCTAAAGACTAACAGACAGAGAGCAAGCAGTGGTTTCAGGAGAAGTTAGGAACATAGGAAGCTGTCTTATACAGAGTCAAACCATTGGTACACTGAGTCCAGCACTGTCTTCACAGACTGGCAGCAGCTCTCCAAGATTTCGGGTGGGGTGCATTCCCAGCCCTACATGGAGATGCTCAGGATTGAACCTCGTAGCTAATGCATGCAAAACAGATTACTTGCCACTGCAAGCTCCAGCCCTGCTATATTCCTGGCACTGGGCACTGACCATGCGAGCATTAAGCCACACTAAATTAACTTGCCGTTTATTACATCATTAAGCATGTGGCAAACCCTCATACGTAAACAGATACGCTTGCCAACTTTTTATCCAGAGGCACTGCTAACTGGTTAAACCTGACTCCTTTAATCCACCTGTATTTACTAGGTGGCCAGTGGGTCAATTTTACCAGACCCACAGATCACACAGCAGGGAGTTGCTCCCAGAAAAGAGAGAAAAAGCATCTCAGACGCAAGTGTGATGAACTACTGTGTAAATTCTGCCTGGAGAGTGAAAACCTCCACCTCCCTAAGAGGCTAGAGAGAGAGGGGTTTCATTTTAATGTGCTATGGAGAATTCTGTATCTAGCCCTTCAGGGTAGAAATCTACAACCAGATAATGATTTTCAACTTTGTAGAGAGGGGCATTGCATTTCAAGGGCTGCATGTCCTCCAGCCACAAATGCATAACACATTATCTGGGTTCAATTGACACCACAAAAATTAATCTCCAGCTTTGCCAATACAGTGGTACCTCGGGTTACCAACAGTCCTGCGTATGAACCTTTCGGTTTATGAACTCCACAGACTCAGAAGTAGGTATCCCGGGTTGCAAACTTTGCCCTGGGATACAAACGCAATCCGCTTCCGGGGCTGCGGGAGGCCTATGTAGGGAGTGCACACCTCGGGTTAAGAACACTTCGGGTTAAAAATGGACTTCCGGAACAAATTAAGTTCATAACCCGAGGTACCACTGTATGTAAGGGCTGCTATATTTCTCTTTACACTTCCTTTCAAGCCAGGAATGTGTGTGTATTTTTGCTTAATGCACGAAACAGATATTGGTAACAGCCGGGCTCTCTCTTTCATGACCAGGAACCAGCATTTGCTTCTTCATCCCAGAATCCTACAGGCAACCTGATACCCGAGTCCATCTGCATCTTCAGATGAGTGTCTAAATGAAGACCTCAAGGCTTTAAAATGCAGTTATTACTATTATTGTTTTTCATGTTTTCCCTCATTCTCCCGACCCCTAAAATCCTGTGCACGATTTTAAGAAATTTCAGTTGGCTTTAATAAGAAACACTGCCCGAGTATGGATTTTGGAAGGGACTGACACCATTGTACCAAGAGGTTCAAGGACACCCTAACAAAACAGAAGAGTTTAGATCAGGGGTAGGCAACCTAAGGCCCATGGGCCAGATGTGGCCCAATCGCCTTCTCAATCTAGCCGGCGGACGGTCCGGGAATCAGCGTGTTTTTACATGAGTAGAATGTGTCCTTTTATTTAAAATGCATCTCTGGGTTATTTGTGGGGCATAGGAATTCGTTCATCCCCCGCAAAAAAATATAGTCTGGCCCACCACAATGTCTGAGGGACAGTGGACTGGCCCACAGCTGAAAAAGGTTGCTGACCCCTGGTTTAGATCCTTAACCGCTTCTCTTAAGTCATGTGAGTGGGATTTGGCAGCATGCTCAAAGCATCTTTTTCTGCCCCCGATTCCTCACAAGCTGTAGAGCAGCAAGGAGAAAATGCAAGCCAAGGTCTGGTAGCCAGAAATTGAGTGCAGCAGTGTCAGAGTTAAGAGGACTGAGATTCCAAAGGACTCTGTTCCAAAGGAATATTGGGAGAACAGCTGTTATGAAATCTCGCATCCTAAAAAGTCCAGTGCAATTTGGCCCAATTTGCATTGTACATTTGATGATAGTGGCCCCTTGTTTTCAAGAGGGATCGTGAAAACCATGCCATTTGCCGATGCTGCAAGGCCGTTAATTCCATTCATTAAAAAAAAGATTAGCAGAGGGGTCTCTACTGGGGCTTTTCACAACAGTTAGCTAGCTAAGATGGGTTGGATGCAGAGGAAGTTATGTCACAGTTTGGTTCCATTTATTTCAGTGGAACTGGAGTGTGACTAAACTTATCAAGCTGGACCCTGAGGAAGTTAAATCAGATTAGATACTATAGAAAATATACAGGCAATGCGTCGAGGTTGAAGGCTTATCCAGCAGGTGTCTGCGAGTTCAAGGAGATTATTGTTGCTTAGACCTGACCAAGACCTTGTCCCTTCATCAATTACCTTTCCCCTTACTTGGAGCAGCCAAGGTGGAAAGTTTCACCCATGAACACACTTCAAAGCACACCAGCAAAACAACGGAATGCAGTTTGCTTCTTAAGAGAATAGTATAAAAAGAGCAGAATCTCTAAGGCACATGGCAGAGATGAACGAGGCTGAAAAAAACCTCTTCTGCCCAAAGGAAAGAGGTTCACTGCAAAACACCAGTTTCACTCCTTTTAGTCTCTGATCACATAAGTCAAGCTTCGTGGCACAAGTCTGCCTTTCATTTGAGGGAACTGGTTTGGTAAGGACTAGGAAAAGAGCCTCTGTGGACATCAGGATGAGACCTTGCAGAAGGAGGCAGCTTCTCTCTCCCACTTGTTTGACTGCTGCTATCTGGGGCAGAGAAAATCACAAGCAGCAGTACTTTATTGACATTTAACTAGACATTACCAGGGTGTGGGAAAGAGGAGACCACAAATTATCTGTCCTAACTAAGTTTCAACCACATCTTTGTTATGATGTGGATTGAAAGTTTGTTCTCTTTGAGGATAAACCACCAAAGTCTCCATTTATCACATTACGCTAAGTGGCTCAGAGCATTGCTCTGCTTTCTTCATTAGTCTAGCTACGAGTTCTTTTCCTACTTTCTTTCAGATCCTGTGTGATTTGGCCACAATGACTCCCTACCATGATGACAAATACGTTACTTTTTTAAGGACCACTGCTTTGTGGTTCAAAGGTTTGGTAACCTGCATGAACATTTAAATGCTGCTTTAAAACACACACAGAGAGATCTAATCGATGTCTTTGCTATTCACATTGTAGATGCCACATTGCAATTTGTGAATTTCAGGAAGTCGACCATGCAAAACTAAAATAGCAAACTAGGTTCTTAATAACCTGGGGAGGGCATGGGTCTTGTTTGCAAGCTGTATCAGTTTCCAGGAAAATGTTATCAAGACCAACGCATTTATGAAATAATTCTCTGGGACATTTAAAGCAAGCATGTTGCTTTTGGTAAGAAAACGGTGCTATCTGCTAACTCGAAGAACAACACACACACGTACACACATAACCACAATGCACTAGAGGTGGCAATAGTCCTGAAAGTGCTATTATGTGATCAGAGTTTATATCAAGCGCTTACCACCCAGATATTCCCAGCCAGAGAGGGAAAGGAGAATGTCTGAGAAGAATCAATGTTGCAGTGAATACAAGGGCTCAATTCTACATTAAGTACTATTAACACATTAAGCAGTTGACATATACAATATAGTGTAGCACAACGCAGCTTGCATTTATAAAACTTCTCAAGAGTAAGGATTGAAGGGGAATCATTTGCTGTCTTGCATTTCACAAGTAAGTGTGAACCTACCCTGTGAACCTTGGATAACTTCCTTCCATATTCTGTTGACCAAACCAAAGTGGCAACTTCACTTGTTGTTAGTTAATGCTAGCGGTGCATTAAATGGGGATACAGCATTTAAATAAGACTTCATGTGTCTTCATGGGAAAATGTAGCGTTAGGCTTCTAGTCGGCTCTTAGCCCTGTATTTAGACTACCACCAGTTCAGTTTAAGACGAAGGCTGAATGAGTTCCCAAACCAGAAACTTCATCCTTCAACAAACCCTAGACAACTATCACCTGATTGCAGGCTACCAAAGTTTGGAGCACATAGATAATTTGCAATGGAGCTGGACTCTTGTTGTTGTTGTTTAGTCGTTTAGTCGTGTCCGACTCTTCGTGACCCCATGGACCAGAGCACGCCAGGCACCTCTGTCCTCCACTACCTCCCGCAGCCTGGTCAATCTCATGCTGGTAACCTCGAAAACACTATCCAGCCATCTCGTCCTCTGTCGCCCCCTTCTCCTTGTGCCCTCCATCTTTCCCAGCATCAGTGTCTTCTCCAGGGAGTTTTCTCTTCTCATGAGGTGGCCAAAATACTGGAGCCTCAGCTTCACGATCTGTCCTTCCAGTGAGCACTCAGGGCTGATTTCCTTAAGAATGGATGCGTTTGATCTTCTTGCAGTCCATGGGACTCTCAAGAGTCTTCTCCAGCACCAGAATTCAAAAGCATCAATTCTTCGGCGATCAGCCTTCTTTATGGTCCAGCTCTCACTTCCATACATCACTACTGGGAAAACCATGGCTTTAACTATACGGAGCTGGACTCTAGTGAAAGTCTAAACATTTAGGGAATGTTTTGATTGTTTACTTATATGCCGCTTTTCCATAATGAGATTGCCCAAACTCGCTTATGACAAACATCAAAATATAGAGCCTTAGAAACACAAATATACAAAATATAGAACATGTCAGTAAATTAAAAATTTTAAAAAGCCTAAACCGATTTGGCAAACAGAGAATAAATTCAATATTACACACACATGAAAATTCTAGGCTTAAGTACATAAATACAACACAAAACAAGCGTTAACCAGCAATAAAGTTTTTGGTACTGGTCTTGTTGCACTCCCAAGAGGGGAGGGGTACGTCCACAACCCAAGTTCTCACTGAACCCATGAACAAACAGGATTAGACCATCTAATGGGTTAAATGCTCCCCCCCCAACTGACCATTTAAATAATCAAACTTATAAAACATTAGGTGTGTAACAAGCAGAGAAATCTATGCCAAACAAGTGTTATTAAGTTCTAAACTCAGTTGCTTATAGTAGTATTACACAAGCACATATGTAGGCAAAGGACATTACAGAAATCAAAAAATCCTCTGTAGTTTTTCATCTCAGAAAAACAGTGATGGAGCAAAAAAGAAAAGAAATCAAAGAATTTGTTTAAAAGATCAGTTTATGTTACATTACAGCATCTGGCAGTGGGGGACCTGCTTCTAAAATCAGCATACACTAACTGCAAATTCCTCAGAACTAAGGGGAACACTGCTTTTATCAGATATCAATAGGGCATTACTATTTTATTTTTTTAAGGAGAGGCCACCAAGGAAAGGCCATTCTTGGCTTCAGAGAAAATGTAACTGAAATAGGCAATCAAAAACCTGCACCTCTCGCCCCTGTAACTGGAACCAGTTAATAATACCAGGGCTGTTAGATACTGATTGCTACTCTTGCACTGGGCGCATGCTCAACTTCCTCTCCCTTCGAAGCAAATATAGCGCAGAAATTACCTCATGTCTCCAAGCTTCCGGCTGATCACAGAACCCACGTTGGAAAGGGCAGCCGAAGTCTTCTGCCCTGCCTGCGAGAGAGTTTCCTGCGTCTTCTTGTAGCTAGGCAAGAAAAACAAGGCTTGTTAGCAGCTGAAGACAGCAATTAAGGAGGAAGGACGAGGCGGCGCTAGGGGAAAAGGCAGCTGGTGTCTGGCAAACAGGGCTCTTGTGGATAAGGGAGACAGAGGCACTTCTGACCAGGGTCTCATTGTGAGAAAGCATCACTTGAGGATCGTCCATCTTCATTCCTAAACACCATGCAGCTGTGGTTAAAACAGGGCATACGCAGCTGTAAGTGACACTGGCACACATCCTCAGAGGCATTGACTGAAACTAAAAGACTTCAATGAATAAGTGAGAATGGCTGGAAAGTTGTTCAGCTGGTTCCCAGTGCAATGATGGATTTAAAGCCTTTTTGCACAGAAGCAGCGAAGTTGTTTCTTTAACGTATGCCTTTACTAACAGTGCTGATTTTTAAAAAATAAAATCTCATTGCACAGGGCTAGAAGCGTTTTCTCACTGAAAGTCAGTCAAATTGCATTTGGGGCATTTGTTCTCCTTACAACTTTTCCTTTGCACCCATATTAAAAAAAAGAGGATTTCTCATCTACCCAGGAATTACAAAGCGCCCCCGCCCCCCGCAAAAAAAGCTTTCAGCTGGCGACAGCATTAGAAATTTAGAAGGAACAGTTAACAGTGACAAGTTAATTCAGAAAAGAATCAGCCTTGCTTTTGCTATGTAAGGAAAATGTTTCCCATCAGTTACCATTAACATTGCTATTTTAAAGCAGGGACAGTAGCAACACACTCCAAAGAACTGAAGTACCCATTTCTGGGATAGTTTTCTGCCATCAATCCAAAGATTGCAGTCTTTATGTTTTAGTTCTAAACACAGTATTTCAGTCCCTACTGAGCAAGCCACTAACATCCCCAGAAAAAATCAGTGCACAGAGGGAACAGATTAAAGATAGGAATACAGCCGAGCACCTTCTAAACTCTTCCCCTGATAGTTAACGCTGGAATTCTGCATGCACTAACAACCTAAACTCAGTGGGACTTGTCCCTCATCAGCCACGTACAAGATGACTATTTGCACTGCCATTAATTAGGATAGCATCTTTTGTATACAAACAGCCATCGCTGGTGGTGAGTATATTCCATATCCTAACGAAGTAAGCTGTTGCACAGTGAATCCTCATAAAATCACTGCCCAGGGCTCTCGTGTGCTAGCTAAGATCACTTCTAGTATCAGAGCCAAACTGGAGAGAAAGCTCAGACTGTGGTCCATGGAGAGGCAAGACTTGTCCTCCTCGCCCATGAACCCAGGTCTCCAGTTCCTTCCTTTGAAAAATTATTAATTATCTAATTATTAAATCTGCACTGCAGCCTTCTTCCTGAAGGTGCCCAGTTCTCATCGAGGCTGGCAATTCTTGTGTGTAACCTCGGCTACTTTAGATTTACAGATGGGTGCTCACTTTGAAGTTTAATAGCTAAAAGTAGTGCTCCAGTAGGAACACACCCATTGAAAACAAACCTGCCAAGAAGGCTAGACCCACCCCGATTTTCTATGTAGAGGGTCTGAGATGTGAACCACAGCTGCATCCTCAAGAGGACCACTCAAAAGGCAGGCTGACCATCTCACTCAAAGGGAGGCCTTGGTCCCAGCAAGAGTTCCTCAACAGCAGTGTTTCTCAAGCTTGGATTACAACTTCCATCATCCCCGACCACAGGTCCTGCTAACTAGGGATGATGGGAGTTGTAGTGCAATGACAGCTGCCGGCACAAGCTTGAGAAACACTGCTCTGCAGATATTAAACTTCTTCCATCTGTCAACCTAGGCAAGACGTGCTTTAGCAGAAACCCTCAGGCTTCTCAACGCTGTCTTGTGCAGAATAAGGGCATTAACAGAGGCAGAAACTTCTCTGCAGGGGAGCTAAATGGGTAAGATCTGTACGACAAATTTAGGATGCATCTTTTGAGTTGCACCTTATTAATGGAACTTGAAGGTCCTTTTCAATTAAACCAAACTGTATCTATCAAAGCAATGGACACCCAGAACAGGAACAATGCGGAGGTTCAGCTTAAATGTGAAAAAAAATCCCATCTGTTCAGGGACAGAATCTTGGTAACATGCTGAACTGGAGCCCACAATCTAGCAACCAGGCCATTTTACTTGCTTCCTTGTTTAAAGTATTGGCAGCTTCATTAAACATGGCTGCAGCTATCCCAGGGGTTGGTCCTCAGTTGTTTAAAAGGGCACGTGAATGGCATTTGTCTTCTTCAGCATTCTCCTGCCCTGCATTAGTTGTTAAGATACTGCAAGGATCGGCTGGGGACGACTTAGCAAGACCAGCTGTCATGTAGCTGTACCTATTATTCACCCTGACACCAAAAGCACCCCCTGATTACAGTCCAGCAAGTTCCTAACCATTTGTCCCCCAAAACGTGGGGTATAATCATCTGAAGGGGTAGGCCAGCAGCATCCAGTCTCTGTATTACTCAAACATTAGGGGTTTTTTTTAACGCTAACCCTAAGCCCCAACACTATTTCAAACACACACTCTCTCTCTCTGCTCAGACATGCAACACAGAAGCTCTTTAAGCACTGTACAAAAGCTGCTTCTACCCTAAGCATCCCAGAAGCCACATTTTGCTTCCTGTGCTGACAAGAAAGTTCGTGTATTTGCTCGCACTGCTCTGGAATAATACTGCTTATTCAGCTGAGGCCTCTCAAAAATCCATCCTGCCTTTGTGCCTTCCCTGCAGCCCCAGCTGTCTTAGCAGAAGCTGAAGTTTCCTAGAAATATATATAGGGAAGAGATATTTGCCTTGCAATACCCTAATACACAGCCTTCCACAAGCCAATGCCTTCCAAATATTTTGAACCAAAGATCTCTTCAGCCTCAGATCTGTGCTAACTGGGGCTGATGGAAGCTACAGTATGAAATATTTGGAGGGCACTGGATTGGGGAAGGCTGGTGCAGACCACCACCCCTCTAGTCATTTGTCACCGAATTCAGTGAAACATTGGTACTTAACGAAAGCCTGACAAGGAAGGCTAGCACAGCATGACTTTAAAAAGGTAAAAGGCAAAGGGACCCCTGACCATTAGGTCCAGTCGTGGACGACTCTGGGGTTGCGGCGCTCATCTCGCTTTATTGGCTGAGGGAGCCATGTACAACTTCCGGGTCATGTGGCCAGCATGACTAAGCCGCTTCTGGCGAACCAGAGCAGCGCACGGAAACACCGTTTACCTTCCCGCTGCAGTGGTACCTATTTATCTACTTGCACTTTGACGTGCTTTCGAACTGCTAGGTTGGCAGGAGCAAGGACCGAGCAACAGGAGCTCACTCTGTCGCGGGGATTCAAACCGTCGACCTTCCAATTGGCAAGCCCAAGGCTCAGTGGCTTAGACCACAGCACCACCTACGTCCCTGTAGCATGACTAGAGGTGTTTAAAAATTCAGCTCCGGAAACTTTCCACCGAAGTTGACTTCCTGCTGCAGTTTTCAGGAAGCTGAAGTTTGCAAAACTTCCTGCTTTGCCAGGGGGTATCCACTCAGATTAAACTCAGGACAAACTCTGATTAAATCCAACCAAAGTAAATTGCTTTCTGTTAACTCAAAGCAACTGCCGGGGTAAGTCAATGCACAGCAAGGTAACCATACACTTTCGTGGGAGAAAGCAGGTAGCACTGAATCTCAGTTTAATGAAGGTCAAGTTCCTCTCTCAGATTTCCCCCCTAATCAGCCTAAATTGTAACAGGAAAAAAGGGCATGTAGCACTGAGAGGCAATGAGTTCAACAATAAAATACTTCAAAAGCAGACAAAAGTGTTGTGGGGAGGCGGGAGGAAGGGTCAGGCTCCACAAACAAGTCACTAAGGCCAAGTACTCTACAGCCGTACCTCGGAAGTCGAACAGAATCCGTTCCAGAAGTCCATTCAACTTCCAAAACGTTCGGAAACCAAGGCATGGCTTCTGATTGGCTGCAGGAAGCTCCTGCAGCCAATCAGATGCCGCGTCGGATGTTCGGGTTCCAAATAATGTTTGCAAACTGGAACACTCACTTCTGGGTTTGCAGCGTTCGGGAGCCAAAACGTTCGAGTCACAAGGCGTTCGACTTCCGAGGTATGGCTGTAAATCCAAAGCAACTTCTTGCAGAATAGGCCTTTCCCAGTTCCTTATTTCTGATGCAGTCCTATCCTGCCTGAAAAGCCACTCCAGAGGACTGGGAGATCCTTCAGAGTGGCATTCAATGAATGAAGTGCTGCAGCAGGACTGGAAACCAGTAACCCACCCACCCCTCACATGTGTGCAAGCAGAAATGCATTCCATTCCAGCCTCAGCTTCTCTGAATTCAAGTCAACAGGGACTCTTCCTCCCTCATCAGCTCCATTGAATTGAACGGGAAACAATCAGAGTTACAGGGTTCTTCAATTACTTCCACTTATTTCAATGGGGATAAGATGCTCTCAATGTGGAGACACACACATGCTTGAAGTTAGGAATTATGGAAGTTGGCTCTAATTCCCTTAAAAAGTGGCTCCTGGGGACATCAGAAGAAATATGCTGATTACGGTAACATCATATAAGGACTATAACCAGAAGTTTCCTAGACATAAGGTGAACCAAAGGAAATTGTTGCACTGCCTTCCTGTTGAAACTAGGATTGGGAATCTACGGTTCTCCAGAACCCCCATCTAAGGGTTACAAGATGCACCTGTCTTAAGCTCACTTTAATTTATATGCGGTAATGCTTCACACAGGAGCATTACTGTGCTTTGTCGGGTTCACTGCAAGGCCCTGTGAGCGGACTGAATACAAAACCTTTAAAAAAATAATAAAACACCATTCCCTTACCATCTAAATTCTGCACCAAGAAAAAAATGCATTCTACGACTTGCAAAACTATGCCATTTGCAACCATTTCTATCTTTGCAGTATACTGTGGGTTCTTTTTCCTTGTTTGCAGGATTTATTCTGCTTTGCTAGTCATGAGTGGGGTACAGTCACTGAAGCTCTCTGGCTGCTGAAATTTCAGAAATGCTTCCCACATACTTTCAAACTTTTTTGGGCTAGAATTCATGCATTTAGAAAAATTAATTAAAAGAAGAGAACCTCAGGATTCTGGTCCCACTATTACATTCTGGATTACATTTTGCACTCCCACAGAACCGCAGTCCACAAGCCAGAATCATTTGCAAGCTTAAGCTGCGCATTAACCTGAACGAGGCCTATCAAAAGGAAGCACAGAAGCAGGCGAAGGTGTTTACTGCCAAAGAGCAATGGGCAAACGTCAGGGTGGCAAGAATATCACAGATAAATTCATGGGATCATAGAGAAAGCTGCCACGCAGTAAGCTGCAGAGTCTAAGCCATCCTTCTCCCACTATCCCTAATTAGTCAGCAAAACAAACGGCGTTCAGAGAATGGAGACCAAGCAGGAAGGCAGTTAGTGCAGGGAAGGAACTGTTAGTTGCAGGATGCTATTGGAATAAGGGAACGTGCTTTAGGCTGAAGGTTAAGACACTCACGCTTCTGATTGGGTTAATTTCTCATTCCAGTCCTCCAGGGTGCTGCTGGCCGAAACATATCTATAAATACAACGGAAGTTAGAGAAGGGGCCAAAACCTTTCTTCCACAGCACTCCAAACCACAAGGGCTGTAACAAAGTCATCACTATTTCTTCAAGCTTTTGTATTTATTCCTCCCTAGTTTGTGTTATTTCGAGGTCAGATTCCTTCCTGTTTTCGGGGCGAACCATCGAAGACACGCAGTCTTAAATAAATAAAATGTTCAGATGTTGCAAAAATGGTCTCTCCGGCTCCTTCCTTTTCATGCTTGCGGAGGGCAGAGGGGAAGGCACCACCCTAGACTTAGCAGTCCTACTTTGCTGCCGTTGGATTAAAACAGAGCCCATCCCTGCAGGATCAGGCCCACAGCTCACCTAATCCAGAATCCTGTCCTCACAGTGGGCAGCCAGTTGCCCTAATGAGAAACCAGCAAGGCAGGATTCAAGCACAAGAGTTTACGCTGGGTGTTCAGGGAAGTGCATCAAAACAGCAACCGTTCTTCCTTTCTTTGGCAAAGGCAGACACACCAGTGACCCCAAAGCTACTTTAATCAGCCTCTCCTCTCCCACTATGGTTTGGTTGAGGCAGCTGCGTCTCAAAGAAATTGCCACACATACCTTTACGCGACTTAACATTTGCCAGGTGCTTTGTTTTAAAGTGCAATTAAGTTTAAAAGGCTGCAAGGCTGCTGCAGTGCAGAGAGTGGTGGAAAGCAGGTTTTAAACTGCCACTTCAAACATTTATTTCTATGCCTCCCCTGCGGAAAAATCAATCTGAAAGGCTAGATTTGGGGGGGGCAGAGAGAGAGAATGTGCCTCACTGTTGCCTGTGGCTTGGGCTACCATTTGTAGTTAGATGCACTGCAGTGTCTGGGAAAATAAACAGTGAAGACATAATTGAGCGTCTTAAAACAAGGTCACACTAAGCCCAGGATTCTATAAATACAAGTGCTATAGCAGCCTATTAACACCCAGTCTTCAGAAACCGATTTGAGGTTTTTTCTTGCGGGGAGGGGGCGTTTTACAATCAAGCAGTGTATAAATGAAATAAAATTAAGATTTGGCTTTTTGAATTTTTTTCCTGCACTGGGGAGGGAAGTGTCTGCTTAATAGTTAGCTGGCTGGCTATAATTACCTAGTCCAGTCCCAAATACAAGCTGAGACAAATAATTTGGGTCAAAAATAGTTCTAGCGGGCCAGGCTGACAGCTTTAAGCTGAATTGTCAGGCTTGTAAAGTAAGTAAGCCTGAAAGAATCACTACTACCCTGACTTTCGCTCAAAGGGGCTGTCTAAGGAGCGACAGAGTGCCCTGTCCCAACTCCACCAGCTTATTTGGATTTCTGCACTAGGCACGGGGAGGGGAGAGAGATTCTCATACACTAATTCAGGCAAGGGTGGTCATGTGCCAGCATGCAGACCTACATATACAGGCATGCACACAGTCGACCATATGGACACAGCTCCCTCCCACAACTCAGCAACACCACATCAGGCAGCCTCGGCCCAAATCTCAAGCTAGCCAGGAGGCTGCAACACAGCCATGTTCAAAGTTACTCCATCTTGGCCAAGAACTAAACCCTGTATACATTTCTAGGTGTGCTTCCTCAGCAGTGAGCAACACTGAACTTGGTGGGACCTTTGAGCAGAGATGCACAGAGTAACACTGCAGGTCTATCGGCTTGAAGGTCTCCCACAGCGCCATCCACCCTCCTTTGCCATCTCTTGCACCTGGGAAGGCAAGATGCTGCACCTGCCGTCGCCTCTCTCACCCCCCCAATGAAGGAACGATGCCTTTTGTGGCCACCTCACAGAGCGAAACCCAAGGCACCATTTCTCCTTTGCAAAGCAGACTCCAGAAGAAGAGGTCCCCAGTGAAGAAGCAGGGAGCCAGGGTGAAGAACCCTTCTCTGCTGCCCGCAAGTGTTTGCAGGGGGAAAGCAATGGGCAAGAGTTGAACATCCTTTCCCTCTCCCCCTTTCAACACCACTTTGTAGCCATGGAACATACAGGTATTCAACTAAGTTTAATTCAGAATATAGTCACTGAAATTAATAGACCTTAAAGGTAAAGGGACCCCTGACCATTAGGTCCAGTCGTGGCCGACTCTGAGGTTGCGGCACTCATCTCGCTTTATTGGCCGAGGGAGCCGGCATACAGCTTCAGGGTCATGTGGCCAGCTGACCTTCCGATCGGCAAGCTCAAGAGGCTCTGTGGTTTAACCCACAGGGCCACCTTACTTAGTCATTAATTTTAATGAGCCTACTCTGCATAAAACTTATACCACCCAATGGTTCCAGCCGAAAGCTAAAACCAAAAGTTACGAAGCTGCAGTTGCTAACACCCAGCCTTCACATTTCCCGCTCTCCTTTGTCCATGGTCTGCATGTGAGCATCAGAATCTGAAATGGGAAAACCTCCCTTTTGCCATGTACAGGAGTGATGCTAAATTAACGTAGCCAATTCCCGGCTGGACTTCTGCAATGTTTCAATATGGCCTGGTAACTGATTGGAATTTTCCTTTCTCTATGCAAGGAAACGTCAGGGAAGCCAGCAAGATGAGCTTAATCTTGAACGGGGAGAATAAATGTTTATGGGCAAAAGAATGGAGTTTTGACGTTAATAAGCGAAAGGCCCAGAAGTTGCTCCTCCAACATCCCAAGCACACAGCCAGCTTCCTCTGGGACCAAAGTGAAGGGGTAGAATGAGTCAGAGGAAAAGAGGAAGGAAGAGGGAGTTGGTGCTTGTAAGGCGGGAGAGGAACTCACAGCTCCGATCGGGTCAGTTTCTCATTCCACTCTCCAAGTTTCTCAGAGGTTTTCATATAACTAGAAACAAAAACCTGGGGGTCAATCACACTTTTGAAAGCTGGGGTCAAAATGGTTTCAAGAGAGGAGAAGAAAACCCAACAGCCAAGAGGCAGGTGATGAAATATTGACCCAGCCTGAGAGGTGGGTCTTGGCAACACTCTTGTCAGAGAAAAAATGAAGAAGTGTGCGACATTCACAGCATCCTGGGATGGGGAGCTAGAGCGTATTTGTAGCTTTGATATATGCATACAGTTCCTCAGATGCCTTTGGGAAGAGATTGTGATTTGGAATTATAAAATTAAATTAAAGGTGTTGCATGGCATGAATGGATTGGGGTGTGCACTGCAAAGCTGCTACAGCTGTTCCTCAGGCAAGCAGAAGTCTTGGCAAGGAGGGTTTTGACTTAAGTCAACATGGCAATTAGAAGCCCAGACTGTGATCCAAAGATGCACCAAGCCTGGATAGCTCAGTTGGTTAGAGTGTGGTGCTGATAACGCCAAGGTTGCAGGCTCGATCCCCGTATGGGACAGCTGCATATTCCTGCATTGCAGGGGGTTGGACTGGATGACCCTCAGGGTCCCTTCCAAGTCTTCAATTCTATGATTCCACCACCATCACAAACAAGCTGGGTGCTCAGTGGCTTAATGGGCACCCTCTATATAACTGGCAATGGGAGCTCTATATAGGCATCCTTCAAGTCTCCTTCCTTGTAAAGCAAGTGTGAAGAAGTGGTTCTGACTGTTGGAGCCAGATCCTTATTTCCCCTACCCTTCATGGCTCAGATCTGAGAGGTGGGCATGGGGTCAGGTGAGGGGACACTTTGACGTTCCAAAAACTGTTGCGGCTTCAGAGCGCTGGGCAGGCCACGCAAGGAGCCCTGCGTGGTGCTTTGGAGCGCTGCCGATCAGCTGGTGCTCAGTCCTTCAAAGAACTGAGCAGGGCCTCTTGGGCAGGAGCAAGGAGATTACAAAGAGCACCACGGCTCTTTGCCAATCCCTCCAAGCAGCCAATCCCAACTGGCTTCCTCCACTGATCGGTGGTGATAGCAAGCCTCCCTTGCCAATACACAACTGGGAGCACTTTAAGGCTGTGCACTGGCAGCCCTGTCGCGTATGTTATCGGTTGTGGCTGTGGTTTGGGGATAAGTCTCCTGGACCAGAGGTCCCCCACTGCTATGGTAAAGGAAGATTTACTGCTTCAGGATCTCAAAGGATAAAAGCTCAAAGATAGGACTTCTCTTTTCTGTTGGATCAAGCCCCAATAGAACACCGTATCTAATTCTGCAGGTTACGGTGGAAAAATCACCCTAGGCAACACCTACGCAGTGGAGACCTGGACATCATGCCAGCTCTTTGAGAGGTTTTGCTTCAGGCCATCCAAGGGGGTCAGGCCCAGCTTTCTCTTCAGCTCCCCGCAATGTCTCTCTTTGGCAGCCAATACTTGGCGCAGGGTGCCTATCTCCTCTTCCACCTGCAGAAAAATAGGAGAGGTATCTGGGTTAGAGACCCGAGTGTCGCAGGGGCAGGTACGTAACGGTTCAGCATGGAAGGTGAGCCGTGACATCCTGGCCTCCAAGAGAAGAGGCAAGCAAGAAGTGAACCACAAAGCATTTTAAATGTATTAATCAACATAACTGCTTATTGCGCTAAACAGCTTAAGCTTTGTTCTGCAAATAGTGGGCTGTGGCCACAACTGGGTTGTAGCCTGTTGTAAGGTGTGAGGCAGCAGTGGTGCTACCAACATACAAATACTTCGCAAAATTAAGAAGTAGGTCGGGCTAAAGGTAGCTCCACAGAAGACTGAAGATTATTTATCTAGAGCACTGTTCCCCTGACCTGGGTCTCGGCTGTTTTGGAATTACAATTCCCATCATCCCTGACAACTGGTCCTGCTAGCTAGGGAAGATGGGACTTGTAGTCCAAAAACAGCTGTATACCCAAGTTTGGGAAACGCTGTTCTGGAGCAGAAATGGCCAGAAAGTAGGCCACAGTGGGCCGCCTAACAGCTGATGGTTTCTGGGATTCTTGCCAGAACACGGTACTAGCTGGACCTTGATCTGATTCTGCAAACACTCTTTGTGTACACAAGTGAAGAACTCAGGGCCACTTCCGACAGATTGGTTGTTCCTTAACTGCCTAAGTATTATGGGCATGTGATTTTATGTTTGTGAGTTTAGACCGTGCAGTTTCTGATTTAAAAAAAGTAGACTGCATAGGAGTGATACCAGCCTTTGTACAAAGAATATAATTGATTAGGGAGTTTCCCCAGCACATCAGCTTTAAGGGAGACCTGACACAGCAACATTCCTGATAGATGTGTTTGTATGAACACAGCTCTCTGTTTCTGCAGTCAAGTTTCACATGCAGGCCAATTTGTGGTATGAAGCCCAATCAGGAGAAAGAGAAAATATCCAAGTGTTGCAATGTGTGAACAGTGGACCTGACATATCAGTGATTTGCTTCCGGTCCTCAAGGAAATTCACTGTCATTTATCTACAGAGGACTGTGTGTGTTGCAAAAGGTTCCTGGGCATGTTTTGGGACATACCATCTCAGCTTAGGCCTGGCCAGTGTCCTGCATGCTAGACTTTAACACTATCCCACAGAAGCTAAGTGCATGCCTAGAATGTGCCAAAGTAAAGGGTTTTTAAAAAGAAAAGTATTCAGCCACCTTTCTTTACTAAGCAACCACAGGATTCCTAAGGAGCAGGGTTTGAAAACCAGTTTTAGAAAACCATGCCCCAGTTTTAGAAAACCATGAGCAAGCCCTGTATTACAGAGAAGACCTATTGCCAAAGAACAGTGCAGTGTTGGAACTG
The DNA here is from genome assembly GCA_034642415.1 of Podarcis siculus. NCBI lineage: Eukaryota > Metazoa > Chordata > Lepidosauria > Squamata > Lacertidae > Podarcis > Podarcis siculus. Next base: position 562,826 of record JAXCMG010000005.1, on the reverse strand, counting down.
GAATGGGGAGAGTTTTATGTCCCCAGAGAGATAGCCATGAAGCTCACTGGGTAATCTTGGGCCAGTGCGTCACCCTAACAACTCACAGAGTTGTTCTGAGGATAAATGTTGTGGAGACCACATCTGCCACCCTCAGCTTCTGAGAGGAAGGGCAAGACAAAAATGTACTAAAGGGATATTTGAATTCCCAGGTAATGCAGCTGTTCACATAGTAGCACCTTCAAATGCCACAATATTGTATAATAATAATAATAATTTATTTGTACCTTGCCCACCTGGCTGGGTTTCTCCAGCCACTCTGGGCGGCTTCCAACAGAACACTAAAATACAATAACCTATTAAGCATTAAAAGCTACCCTAAACAGGGCTGCCTTGAGATGCCTTCTAAAAGTCTGGTAGTTGTTTTTCTCTTTGACATCTGGTGGGAGGGCGTTCCACAGGGCGGGTGCCACTACCGAGAAGGCCCTCTGCCTGGTTCCCTGTAACTTGGCTTCTCACAGCAAGGGAACCGCCTGAAGGCCCTTGGCACTAGACCTCAATGTCCGGGCAGAACAATGGAAGTGGAGGTGCTCCTTCAGGTATACTGGACCGAGGCCATTTAGGGCTTTAAAGTCAGCAGCAACACTTTGAATTGTGTCTAAGGCTCTAAAGCAGTGTTTCCTCAAACTTGGGTCTCCAGCTGCTGTTGGACTACAACTTCCATTATCCCTGACCTCTGGTGCTAGCTAAGGATGGTGGGAGTTGTAGTCCAACAACAGCTTGAGACCCAGTTTTGAGGGGAAACTGCTCTGAAGGAACATGTCTACAAAAGAGGGAACTACAAGGTTACACCAGACACTTTAGAAATTCTGTTCTGTGAGCTTTCTAAGTCTGAGCTGTTTAGAGCTACAGAGGAAGAATTATCTGGGCTCCCTTGTACCACAGCAACAGAGCACAGCATGGAGAAAAGCAGAGTGTGAAGGCAGCCTCCTTTACCTTGACCAGCTCGGCCCTTAGCTCCTCTTCCTCCGCTTCTGTGAGCCCATTGTAGGCCGAGGCCCTTGCAGGAGGAGCAGCGGTGGCGGCAGCACTCGTGTTATCCACAGGCACATCTGTCATAGTATCCGACAACAGACCTTTGTTGGGAGAGTTAAGGTTGATATCTGTCATGGACAAGAAGCAAACCAGGGGGGAAAGGATAAGCAGCTAAAAGGCAGAGCATGTTAGTTTTGCAGGCGCCCCTCTATACGGCAAAGGAGAAGAGGGAAAAGAGGAACAGGCTGCTCTAAATCAGGTCCTGCCCAAGAGACCCGCAGAAGCATATTTGCATTATCAAGAGGCTCCAGAGAAGCAGCTTCACACAAGCTGCATCCACAACAACAACTGTGCGCCGTCTGCTGTCCCTGGAGACATGGCCTCTTCCCCTCCCCTCCGGCTGACACGTTCGGAAATGGCAATCTAGCAATCTTGTCATTCTCCTTGCAGGGAGAGCAGGTAACTCAAGGCTGCCTCGCACAGTAACCCAGCAACAAACCCAGGTTTGCCAGAGCGTACATAGGGAATTGCCTTTTTATTATCAAGGCCATCTACCTTAGTATTGTCTACACCGACTGGCAGCAGCTCTCCAGTTTCAGAAAGGGGTCCCTGCCAGCCCTACCTGGAGATGCCAGGATTTGAACCTGGGACCTTCTGCACTCAGGGCAGATCCATAAACTACAGTCCTTCCCCTTCCATACCCTTGACAAGGGAGCCAACGCTAGTACAGTGGTACCTCTGGTTACATACTTAATTCGTTCCGGAGGTCCATTCTTAACCTGAAACTGTTCTTAACCTGAAGCACCATTTTAGCTAATGGGGCCTTCCGCCGCTGCTGCACGATTTCTGTCCTCATCCTGAAGCAAAGTTCTTAACCCGAGGTAATATTTCTGGGTTAGCGGAGTCTGTAACTTGAAGCGTATGTAACCCGACATACCACTGTACTGGCATTCTGAAGACCGCATCTATACTGCACACATCCTCCTATTATTCTCATTCCCCCTGCAAAACGAAGGGGTGGGCCTATTAAGACCACAACGGGTTGCCTTGCTTCTTGTAATCTATATTGGAAGTGTGCCGGGGGATTTGGTGGCCCAGCTGCCTCAGGAATGATATTATGCTGACAGTCTCTGGCAGAGGAGCTCCTCCAAGCGCAAAAGGGTGGGGTAAACAGAACGGTCTCTAGTTACTTGCTGAACATGAGCTTGGGGCAGAGTAGAGGAAGTGTGATACAGCCGAGGCAGAAAAGCCGAAATCCACACTCTGTTCCAAAGTTCGTGGAGGAGAAGCTTGCTAAGTTGCTATCTCTACGCCGAGCTTACCTCATCGTTTTGCTGCAAGGCTATAAATCACCTTGCTGCTTCCTTAGAGGGATGGAAGTGCAAGACATGAATACCGTATTTTTCGCACCATAGGACGCACCGGACAATAGGACGCACCTTGTTTTAGAAGGGGAAGAACAAGAAAAAAAAAATCTCCCCCCCCCTCTGCCCCGCGCCCCTTCAGCGAAGCGGCAGGAGGCGCTGCCCAGAGGGGGGGAGAATTTTTCCCTTCTTGTTTTCCCGCTCTAAAACAAGGTGCCGTTCAGGCGGCTTACCTTGGAAGCCTGGAGAGCGAGAGGGGTCGGTGTGCACCGACCCCTCTCACTCTCCTGGCTTCAGGTTCCTTTTGACCTGCTCTTTGGGGCTAGCAGGGGAAGCCCACCACCAGCCCCAAAGAGCAGGTCAGGGAGCAGCGGAAAGGCGCAGCGGAGAGGCTCCTGCCATAGTCACGCGTCACCTCTCCAGCTGGGAGAGGGTCGCGGGGCTATGGCTTCTTTAGCCCCTCACACGCTCTCCCAGCTGGAGAGGTGGCGCGCAGCTATGGAGGCTCCGGCCGTAGCTGGGCGTCCGCTCTCCCGCCAGGAGAGGGTTGTGGGGCTATGGCTTCTTTTGCCCCCGCGCGCTCTCCCGGCTGGAGAGGTGACGCGCGGCTATGGAGGCTCCAGCCATAGCCGCGTGTCACCTCTCCAGCCGGGAGAGGGTCGCGGGGCCATGGCGTCTTCGCTCCATAGGACGCACACACATTTCCCCTTCATTTTTGAAGGGGAAAAAGTGCGTCCTGTGTGTAGAGCGAAAAATACGGTAAATGAAGCTAATCCAATATGACCTCGCTGTCGAAGCCCTAACCGTTTCCCACGAAGATGACTGTCGGGCAAGATGGAAGGGAGGCCTTCTCAGATAAGTCAGCCACACACAAATGTGGAAGGCAAGCTTCAGGAGTTTTTCCAATTCTCCTGGATTACGTTACTCTTTGGCAATTGCGATGACAGCCTCTAGGGCAGGGGTGGGGCACCTGAGCTGGGGCCCTCCAAATCCGCTCCAGACAGCATGGGGCAGATGAGAAGTTTGGGTCTAGGGCCACAGGCTCCCATCCCAGCTCTAGAAATTTCAAGCTGCCGGCTTTTCAGCATAAAAAGAAGTACTCTTGCTGTCTTTACCCCTCAAAAGCCCTGCAGATAAGATAGCAGCTGCACTTCCAAAGACACAAAGGAGCAGGCAAAAGGTTAGTTTAGCAAACTAAGCATCACTACACACACAACTGTGTGCTACTGCTCACAGAAGACGGGAGTCGAGAGCCTACATAAGCATGTTAGAAATTAATGCAGCTGCTTGAAAAACAGAGGAGAATCGAACAGACCGTATGCTTTCATTCTTTGCTGGTAAGCATCAAAGCCAAACCTCTCAAGAAAAATGAAAGCAGGGAATCCACTGAAGCTCAAAGCTATAGCTCTTTGATCTCAAGCTAACCCACTTGAAAGGATGGTGGGTAGCTCAGATTCTGGAGCTCTGCATTCAGCCTCCTGGAATTCCACCGCAGGTCCTCCCCACCTAGCCCCCTGATCAAATCCTTGGGGCTCCCTGCATAAGGGGTAGCACAAAATCAAAGACGAAGCTTAACATTTTGAGTCTCCTGACTGCCCTCGGTAATCTATATGCCCTGCCCACCTAAATTCAACCACCATGCCCATCCAACCAAGGTTCAAATCATAGCTGTCAACTTTTCCCTTTTCTTGGGAGGAATCCTATTCGGAATAAGGGAATTTCCCTTAAAAAAAGGGAAACGTGGTTCAAATCCCCACTCCGCCACGACCCCCACTGAGTGTGCTTGGGCCAGCCATTGCCTCGGAACTTGACCTACCTCACAGGCTTGTTGTGGGGATTAAGAGAGGAGAGGAGACCTATGTAAGCTCTCTGATCCGCAAACTTCTTCCCTCAGCTGGGCCTACACAGAAACAACTCTTGCATGTAAACACCTTCCTTTCTTAATAATCCCCTTCCCACTCACTCTCCATGTGGCGCACCCTAACCCAACCCACCTCAAAAGCAAACATTCCTGCTGCACTGGATTTAGATCCAGGCCTAGTTCTCAACTTTGAGGTGGTCTTATTTTTATTTAATGAATAATAAAAATATTTTTTTTAAAAAAAAATAGTAATAATAAAGCTGTGGGGTATATTTAGGGTAGCTGCTACTTAAGGCACCTTCCCTGCCAGCTTAAAAGGAATATATAATTAATTACAAGAATCACTCTAATCAGCATAGGAAAAACACCAGCACCAGCTATGACCTTACAAACTCTCCAGGCCAGCATCTGCTCTCAAAGGCCACTCCCCAAAAACAAACAGATGCTCAATCCCCATTTAAAAGCTCGCAAGGGAGGAGCTACTGGAATCAGGAAGGGTATCCCATAATCATGGGGCCGCCACTGAGAAGGCTCCCACATAACATGCCTGCCAGCCTGCACACCGAAACTCATGTTGTTCCACGATACAAATAAAAGGGAGGGGGGAAGAATAATTTTTTCCCATTTCATAAAATTTATGCACTCCATGATCGTAAAACCAACCAAACAAACAAAAACTTTCAAGTGGTTTTCAAAACCCCTGCACATATAAATCTAATGTCAGAGAGTAGGCTGGCCTAGAAGCCTTCTTCGCAATATACTACCTTTCTCCGTGCAGGAATCTGTCCACTTACACAGCCTAGAAACCGTCTCCCCAATACGCTGGCTTTCTTCAAGCAGGGCTCTGTCCACTTCCATGGCCTAGAAGCCTCATCCCCGACAG
>JAXCMG010000005.1:524178-557694 GCA_034642415.1 Podarcis siculus | reverse complement strand
CGCTTATACAGTCTAGAAACCTTCCCCTCGACCTGCTAGCTTTCTCCTTGCAAGGCTCTGTCCACTTCCAGGGCCCAGAAGCCTCGTCCCCGACAGGCTAGCTTTCTACATGCAGGGATGCGCTCGCTTGCCAGGCCCCGCCCCACCCGCCGCCCCCCTTCAGCCCGAGGAAGCCGAGAGCGGGCCGGAGGCAGGATGCGTCCCGCCCCGGGGCCTGGCCTCCTCCCGCCCCCCCTCCCGCGGCCTTCCCAGGGGGACGAGGCGGCGGAGGCGGCCCTCTCTCCGGCCCGGCCCGCCTTGGCCTACCCTGGCTGGCGCTCTCCATCTCGCCCGGAGGCCGCTGCGCAGCTACGCGAGGGAAGGAGGCGGCGGCGGCGGCAGCAGCGGCAACAAACTCCTCGCTTGACGGCGCGGCGACGTCACACGCCTCCCGCTCTTCCGTCTCCGCACACACACATACGCTCACTTCCGGCCTCCCCCGGAAGTCGCAGCTAGCAACGTCATCAGGAGGCGCTTGCGGCCTTAAAGAGGAAATTGCAAAGGGCCAAAGCTGCCGCCCTCACTTCCGGATCCCTTTTGACGCTTCTGCATTGAGGAGAAATCCTCAATATAAATGGGGGTTAGACTCTCCATTTGCTTTCTCCACGTTGGCCGAGGTGTGCCGTTATCCTTCGGTTCCCCCGCCCTTTCCCTCCCCCCCCCCCGCTTTGGGGAGAAAAGCGTGGCTGTTTCAAAGCAGGGCAGTCTGCCTCTAACCTATCTCGGAAGCATTTTTAACGGCTGGAGTAGAAATCTGAACCAGAAATTGCATTTCTGTTTCTGATTCTGCACTGAACCTTAAATGTCTTCGCCGTTCAGTCCACGCGCTGTTACGACCTGCGGTCGGGATCCGGAACTAGCCTGCGGGTTCGCTCCAGCCCGCAGCCCTTTGGTGTCACTCTTTGGCTGCAGGCCAAAGGGGTTCAATCGCAAAGTTGCGCTTGTGATTTCCGGGCAGTCTTGTCGACGGCGCTGCCTGGACGTGGTTTGAGGGGTGACGGAAGTCTGCGGTGCGCAACTGCAGTTACTAAGTCATTTATATATATATATATATAATTGGCTATTAACTGGCGCTTGGCAGTTGGTGGGTTCACAGATAACGTTCAACAGATGTGCAGTTTGTGTATACCCAACAAATGAACTGTACACACCAGTGATGGCCAAACTTGGCTCTCCAGCTGTTTTGGGACTACAATTCCCAACATCCCTGACCACTGGTCCTGTTAGCTAGGGATGATGGGAGTTGTAGTCCAAAAAACAGCTGGAGGGCCAAATCTGTCCATCACTGGTATACACCCTTTCACGTAAACACTTGAGCAGGTTGCAGAAACAGTTTGCACCTATGTGCAAAGAGTAAGCAAGCCTAATAGCTCACATTTCCCTTTTCCTCTCCCCCCCCCCAAAAAAAATTGTTTGGCCAGTACTATGACGGCTGAGCGCCTCATAAGGGCCAGTCTCCTGGTATGGAAGCTGTTAAGTTGTGGGTGAACGTATCAGACAACACAGCAATTCTTCAAACAGCTCTTGTTTATTCACAGGCCAGAACAGAACTGAACTGAAGGGTTCAGCCAGCCTGCTTAGATAGAGCTCCACTAGAACGCAACAGTAACCACTTTCTGTAACTATCCAATCACTGAACGTCACTTTCAATCCCTTATTTGCATATGTGGACATGAGTGAAAACTATCTACAGTATCCCCCTGCTGGCCCAGGGTGAGAACTTCAGTACGTAACAGAAGCTTTACTCGGAAATAAAAGCAGCAGCGACAATACAATTAAAACTCAAGAGCATCCAGCACAGCACAACTGCTACAGCCAGGAAAGCCATTCAGTGATCCACCAAGACCCTCAGCAATTTTCAAGTCATGGGCGGGGGACGGTTTTGTAACTATTGCTCTAGATGTGTAGAAATATGCCATGATTCAAACCAACACATTTCGATTTAAGTTGTTCACGGACACCTTTGGGCCCAACCAATTTCAATCAGCCAGCCCCCCAGATCAACAGCTAAGCAATACTTTCATTGGGTCCAACCACAATGTCACAAAAGGTATGGCAAGCTTTCGAGTTCTTCAACGGATAGGATGTTACACAACACAGGGGCTGAGGGGGACCAGGCAGGGTGATGTTTGCTCAGGGCTAAGTCTTGCTGAGAAATGGAGGCAGTGAGAGATTTTACTTTCTTGGGCTCCATGATCACTGCAGATGGTGACAGCAGTCACGAAATTAAAAGACGCCTGCTTCTTGGGAGAAAAGCAATGACAAACCTAGACAGCATCTTAAAAAGCAGAGACATCACCTTGCCAAGCTATGGTTTTCCCAGTAGTGATGTATGGAAGTGAGAGCTGGACCATAAAGAAGGCTGATCACCTAAGAATCGATGCTTTTGAATTATGGTGCTGGAGGAGACTCTTGAGAGTCCCATGGACTGCAAGAAGATCCAACCTCTCCATTCTGAAGGAAATCAGCCCTGAGTGCTCACTGGAAGGACAGATCCTGAAGCTGAGGCTCCAATACTTTGGCCACCTCATGAGAAGAGAAGACTCCCTGGAAAAGACCCTGATGTTGGGAAAGATGGAGGGCACAAGGAGAAGGGGACGACAGAGGACGAGATGGCTGGACAGTGTTCTCGAAGCTACCAGCATGAGTTTGACCAAACTGTGGGAGGCAGTGGAAGACAGGAGTGCCTGGTGTGCTCTGGTTCATGGGGTCACGAAGAGTCGGACACGACTAAACAACTAAACAACAACAAGCCTTGCTGAGTTTAATGGGACTCATAGCTCCATTAAGCCTGAGACTGATGGAAGTTTTGGTTGACAATCTGCGGGGTACTAGCTTGGTAAAAGCTGCTCTAGTGGGTTTGCTTAGTAGGGGAATCTTCCCTTCTTCTCTCCTTCCTTCAGTCTGTTATGTCTCCCTTTGGACTGTAGGTGGAGGTATCAGCCCAGGTATCCCTTCCGCCCCAGGCTTGTTGCTTCTACATCTCTAAATTAATATCTCTAAATCCATGCACCTTGGTTTAGCATCCTGGCAGAAAGATGTTCCGCAAGCGAGGGGCAAGTGGTGAGTCACTGGGAAAATAAGCTCTCATGTTACAGCTTAGCTGAGGCAATCTAGCTTAACCACTTTTAAAGGGATTTCTGGGGAAATCATTCCGACTTAACCATTTCTGCTTTCAGGGACATCTGCATGCCGCATTATGCAGTGAAGAGGTCTTTATTCTCAGGAACTGTGCCTTTATTGTGGTGGCAAATACCCTTTGGGACTCCCCTTACAGATTAGACAGCCACCTCTATTGTCTTTTCTACATGAATTGAATACTTTCTTCTTGTTATCCCACTTGTCTGCATCTGTAGTGGAACTAATTTTTTTTGTTATACCGGTTTTCATATGTGGAATTGTTTCAAAATGTCCACATTGTTGCTATATATAGAATTCCTTTATAAATGGAACTGGTTTTTTCAGTTTTTGATGGTTACGATGCTTTATCTGTTTTACCAGTATATATTTTATTGTTGTACCCCACCCTGGATCTTGAATAAGAGATCTAACAAATAAATAAATTACACAATCATCACAAAGTATTGCCCTTCTGAGGTAAGTCTTGGGCGGGGGTATTAAAATGGCAGCTCTCAGCAGCATGGAGGCTGTAAGCGCCCTGGCTGACATGACTTTCACACTTCTACAAAATTCACCCACCAGCACCCCAAAGGCAAAATAAGGGAACTGGTTTCATACACCACCTTTTGTTCAGTTCTGCCCTGTCCCCTTAAAAAACAAAAATACCCAGGCTGAACTTTCAGCCTTCCCGAAGTTTGGCCTGGTCCCAAGTTAAATCCTTGACATTTTCAGCATCCGCACCATACATTTAAAACACTTTAATACCACTTTCAGAGTCCCAAATAATTATGGGCATTATAGTTTGTAGTTTGTTAAAAGTGCTGTTAGGAGATCCCTGTTCCCAGAGTTCCCTGGGAAAAGGGATTGGCTGCCTTCAGATGTCTTCTAAAAGTCAGAGAGTTGTTTATTTCCTTGACATCTGATGGGAGGGTGTTCCACAGGGCGGGTGCCACTACCGAGAAGGCCCTCTGCCTGGTTCCCTGTAACTTGGCTTCTCGCAGTGAGGGAACCGCCAGAAGGCCCTCAGAGCTGGACCTCAGCGTCCAGGATGGACAATGGGGGTGGAGACACTCCTTCAGGTATAGTGAGCCAAGGCCATTTAGGGGTTTAAAGGTCAGCACCAACACTCTGAATTGTGCTCAGAAACATACATTGGGCAAAAGAGCCCTGCATTGCAGGGGGCTGGACTAGATGACCCACGAGGTCCCTCCCCAGTGTGCAGTTCTAGGATTCTATGGCTGTGCATACTTACTGATCATGCTGGTGCTTTTGGAAAGAGAGAGAGACCGTCTGATAGTCCCTCCAAGGGACATAGGCCTGAGGGTCCATGTGCACCCTGCACCTGGGGGGAGAAACAGATAAGAGATTCTGGGCTGACAGCCTTGACTTGTGACGTCCCAGCAGTAAGCAACAGAAATGGGTCCTCCTTCTTCAAACACCAGAACTGCCTGGCTGGCCCCATCTGCACTATGCAGTTAAAGCAGTATGATACCACTTCGAAGTCACGGATTCCCTTGCCCCAAAGAATCCTGGGAGCTGTAGTTTGTTAAGTGTACAGAGAGTAGGGCTGCCATGTCTTGAAGGGCAAAAAAGAGGACAGCCCAAGCCGCTGCCAGCCCAAGCCAGGGAAAGAGGTGCATGCCTTTTCCCCCAGCTCGGGCTGGCAGCAGCTGCAGTGTGCAGAGCAGCCCAAGCCTGAGCCACTGACAGCCCAAGCGGTGGCAGGACCCCAGCTCATATCTGATCTTCGCTGCGGCGGCTTCACTCTGCTGCAGCGCTTCTGGGGCACAGCACCCTCTTGAGCGTGCCCATGCGCCCCCCAAAAAACCCCACCCACCCCCCAAAATAAAAAACCCAGGAATTTCCTTTAAAATGTAAACAAATGTAAAAATAAGGGAATTTTAAAAAATAATAGAATACAGATTACTCAAATGTAGGAGAAATATGGAAACCGCAAAGAGATAGAGGGAAGTCAATTAACATAGAAGGGACTCAAACCAGTTGAGTGGAATAGAATGAAAGTGATGGTAAAGGAAAAAATAAAAGATGAAACATGAAGGTAATGTCTTTCTAGGAACTTTGGATATAGAATATTCAAACAATGGTTTGTACTCCTTAAATAATTTTGTGTATTTGACAATTTCCCACCCTTTCCTTTTTTTCATCTTTTTCTTTTCATATTTTTGTTTATGTATTGTTTTCTTTTCAGTATATGTGGGTGTAAGGATTAATTTATTTTCTTGTTTTGTAAATTTTAAAAATGCAATAAAGATTTTTTAAAAATTGTAAAAATCCTCCCAGATAGGCATGTTGGCCCCCCAAAAGAGGACATGTCCTGGTTTTCCTGGACGTATGGCAACCCTAGCTGAGAGTTGTTAGGGGACTCCTAATTGCTTCACAGAGCTACAATCTTTAGAGTTCCTTACCCAGAGGGATTGATTTTTAAACCAATCTGAGAACCACAGCTCTGAGTGTGTTTAAAGTGGTATGATACCGCTATAAATGTATAGTCCAGACAGGGACTCTTTCTGGTCTGTTTCCATTGCAGGTACATGAAGACACAACAGTTTGTCTTTGTGATGGTAGCAAATCTGTGTTCTCCCGGACACCTTCCCCCAAATCTGCTGATAAGGCTCTCTCACAGCACTATGCTTTATCTGTACTCTGACATATCTCATTGTTAAGCCACCATTTGGGGGGAAATCACATCATTATTGTTAAGTTGTGGGTGTACATATCAGATGACACAGCGATTCTTCAGACAGCTCTTGTTTATTCACAGGCCAGAACAGAACTGAACTGAAGGGTTCAGCCAGCCTGCTTATATAGAGCTCCACTAGAACGCAACAGTAACCATTTTCTGTAACTATCCAATCACTGAATGTCACTTTCAATCCCTTATTTGCATATGTGGACCTGAGTCAAAACTATCTACAGTATCCCCCTGCTGGCCCAGGGTGAGAACTTCAGTACATAACAATTATGGAACAATTCACTCTGGTCCTTACAATGATGAAGGACAGTTTTTAAAAGTTTTATAGTAGTGACGGATGATTGAGGAATTCAGTATGTGTGGAACCTCATAATAACTGATCTGATCCACACAATCCAATCAAATAAGCAGTGAAAAATTCACAACGCAATCTTCTACTCAGAATTGAATTCAGTGGGGCTTACTCCCAGGTAAAGGGGATTAGGATTGCAGCTTCAATTATGCACCGCCTTTTGTTCTTCCCAAATGTTCTGGCAATTGTTCTCTGGTCAAAAGAACTGCATGGAAATCCAAATTTTGAGAGGAAATGTTTTCCAAAAATATTTGCATTTTCATAATAATATTTTCTTTTTTAAAATTTCTGGTTAATGTTGAAACAGGGCAGGGTGGATTTATGGGAAACAAGTGCAAACAGAAATGTCAAGACTAGACTGATTCGCCCATCCCTTATAGCAGCCTCTGACAACCTGGTGCCCCTCCAGTTGTTTTGGACTACCAATCCCATCAGCGCCATCAGCAGAACAAAATTCGGCAGGGGAAGCTGGTTCACTGCTTTATAGTGAGCCCCCTACAACAGACCCCTACATTGCAGGTAGCAGCCTTGGCTGTTAGAAAGCACCCAAATGTAAACGATATGGTTAAACCCATTTTTCAGTCGAACTCAAAACGTTGCAAAATAGCAGGCATCCTTTTTTGACGTTGCAGTCGTTCCTAAGAAATGCATTGCTCTGCTGTCCTCAATGTTAGAGAGATCCGACAGGACTCAACTAGAAGTTGAACATTTAGGGTCACTGGTCCCATGCTGTGGATCAATCAGGGCCGGATTTAGGTTTGATGAGGCCCTAAGCTCCTGAAGGTAATGGGGCCCTTTATATGTCCAGCTATCTTTTGTCAACAACCAATTGCCGCTTTTTTGTGTGTTGAATATATGCTATATGGTAATTTATGGACCTAATAGTTATCTAAAGCCATTTGCACATAACAAAATATGTATTTTATCAAAGTAATTGTTGAACTGAAATACAATTAAGAAGAAGTATATTAATAGCGAAATTTTGAAGGCCCCCCCCCCCAGAGAGTGGGGCCCTAAGCTATAGCTTGTTTAGCTTATACGTAAATCCAGCACTGGGACCACTCATCCAGCAGAGATTTGCAGGCACTCTCACTTTCTATTTTTCAGACATCTGTGGCAGACCCTTTGAATGCAGATAGGCCTTTGCAGCTGCTTTTTTCAATTAGTGATTTTAATTATAACCTTACAATTATAATTATATACTGATTAATTGTGTTTTCTATTTTATTGTACATATTGTCTTCTTCTTCTTTGGCAATCACTTGTAGCTGACCATGAAACACGGTCAATACGTACAATAAAATACTGTTGCACACTGCCCTGTTATGCTGTATGGATTGGTGGTATGTAAATACTTGTATAAATAAACGAATGTCTGCAAATCACAAAAATAAGAGTGGGGCCCAAAGGCTCTCCATTTGGAGAACTGTCCTCCCCCTGCGTATCAGCTCCCAAAGGGTGATATTCAGCTAAACTCTGCTCAGAGTAAGACCCACTGAAATTAATGAACAAGTTACAAAAAAAAAGGGTAAAGGTAAAGGGACCCCTGACCATCAGGTCCAGTTGTGGCTGACGCTGGGGTTGTGGCGCTCATCTCTCTTTATTGGCTAAGGGAGCCGGTGTACAGCTTCCAGGTCATGTGGCCAGCATGACTAAGCCGCTTCTGGTGAACCAGAGCAGTGCACGGAAACGCCGTTTACCTTCCCGCCAGAGAGGTACCTATTTATCTACTTGCACTTTGACGTGCTTTTGAACTGCTAGGTGGGCAGGAGCAGGGACCGAGCAACGGGAGCTCACCCCGTTGTGGGGATTCGAACCGCTGACCTTCTGATCGGCAAGTCCTAGGCTCTTTGGTTTAATCCACAGGTCCATTTATTTCAGTAGGCCTACACAGAATAAACTTCTTCAAATACCAGCCTTAGATTTCAAGCACCCTTCCACATCAAAATGAACAAGCTTCTAAAAGCACCAGTGTTTGCATGTCACAAAAATAAAGGGGGTGGTTAGAGGGTCAAGCCAGGACTAGGGAGACCCGGGTTCAAATCCCTATTCAAGCCACAAAGCTCACTGGTGACTTTGGGACAATCTCTCTCTCTTTTTCCTTAGGATGTGTTTATATTCCCATCTACCAACCACTCCTTGCCTTTCCAGTGCGGGGAACAATCCGTGTTCACATACCGTTATCCAAAATGCAGGTGTATCCTGTATTTTGCTATAAAATACTACTGTTTAATGTGTTGCTTCTCAAACCAGCTTCGCACTAATCAGGATCCTTAAGCCCTTCCTAATTCACGTCTAGCCAAGGTGTGAGCAACTTTGCGTTGCGGAAAGACATCCCCGCCGCTGTCAACACCCCCTGGTGTGTACACAAGCAGGAATGAATCCGACACGAATGAAGCAGGGGTGATGTGAACATTTGCTCCCAGTACAGTGGTTCCTCGGGTTACATACGCTTCAGGTTACATACGCTTCAGGTTACAGACTCCGCTAACCCAGAAATAGTACCTCAGGTTAAGAACTTTGCTTCAGGATGAGAACAGAAATCGCACGGTGGTAGCGGGAGGCCCCATTAGCTAGGCCCCTGAAGTGGTGCTTCAGGTTAAAAACAGTTTCAGGTTAATAACGGACCTCCGGAACGAATTAAGTTCTTAACCCGAGGTACCACTGTATTAGCAAGGAAGAGCTGTCCGTGGGCAACTCTCTGCATTTCACAACGGTGTTCATTTGATTTCCACATTGCATGGGGTTGACTCGAAGATTCTAGGACCCTCATACCTACGGGACCTCCCACGGAGGACCTTACGGTCTTCAAATAAAAACATCTTGGAGGCCCTGGGCCACAGAGAGGTTAGGCTGGCCTCGACCAGAGCCAGGGCTTTTTCTGCTGTGGCCCCGATTGGTGGAACGCTCTGTCACAGAGACTAGGGCCCTGTGGGACTTGACATCCTTCCGCAGGGCCTGCAAGACAGAGCTGTTCCACCTGGCCTTTGGCCAAGGCACAGCCTGACCCCCTCCTTTGGTAATCCTCACAGAACTCTAGCCCAATGGTTGCCATTAATTTGATTTGAACTGATTTTACAATGAATTGATTTTAGAATGCTGTATTATTTTACTGTTGTTAGCCGCTCTGAGCCCGGCTTTGGCTGGAGAGGGCAGGATATAAATAAATAAATAAATTATTATTATTATTATTATTATTATTATTATTATTATTATTATTAGGGTCTTTTCCATCTCTATGGTTCTATGTCCGTCTCTGTTCTCCCTCCCTCTCCTCCCCCCACAACTCAAAAGGAACTAACTGACAGAGCATAGCGTTGTCGTCAGGGAAGGATAAATCTGGGGGCACCCAATTAACTTTCCCAAGCCTGTCTCTTTCTCATTCTTTCTTTATGCGTCTTTCTCCTCCTGATCCCTCTCCCCATCTCCTGCTACAACTTCCAGGGCATCTGAAAGTCATCCGGCTTGAGGAGAGACCAGTGCGTGGCGTCCACATTCCTCATGTGCTTCTTGGCCAGAAACAGGGCCATCAGCTGCTTCCCTCGGCGGGCGAGGTGCTTCCCCACCCTCCAAGGGAAAGAGGGGCTCCCGTCCTCAAGGCTGTCTTTGTACTTCTGGAGCTCCTTGACACACCATTCATCATTTATCCTGTAGCGCTTGTAAACAGACTCCTCCTGTTTGGGGTTGGCAGCCCTGAGCCAGACCTGGACAGCTTCCAACCCGTCCTGGGACATGATTTCAGGGTAGCGATACTCCAGGAGCTGCACTAGCAGCTCGTTGGCTCGGTTGCACCTGAGGTTGGTGATCTGGTCCTCCAGGCCAAACGGGCAGGTGGTGATGACCTCGTCTTTGGTCCTGCGGATCAGCAAGACGGGTCCCTGGTACCGGCACAGCTGCTCCCCCACGTTGAGGTTGAAGTGCTCCTTCACCGTCCGAACCACCAGCTTCTTCCAGCTCTTGGGCATGATGTTGAGGGCCAAGGGGAGCAGGTCGTCGAAAGTGGCGTCCAGCACCAAGGCTCCCAGAGACGGGTATGTCATGGCAGCCCACGTGGCCGAGTAGCCCCCTAAGGACCACCCGTACACAACGATGTCTTCTATGTTGAAGCCCAGGCGGCAGGTGGCGTACCGGATCACGACGTCCACCGCGTTGGCGTCGTTCTCCGGGTAGGGCTGGCCGGTGCTCCCGGCAAAACCAGGGTGGTTCCACCCCAGCACGGAATACCCGGTCCTCAAGGGGGTGAAGAGGCAGCCCCACTGGTAGAAGCTGACGTTCCCCTCGCAGCAAACCACCAGCCGGTTCCCCCGCTGCTCCCCTTGTCCTTTCAGCTTGTCCCTCCGGTCCACAAACATGGTGTCAATCTTGTTCCCGTCGCGCGCCACCAGCTTGGCCCGCTTCCCGTTGTAATCCCTCAAGAGGCGAGCTTGGCCCTTGGCCAGGACGGGCAACAGCGCTTGGTTCAGGAGGAAGACGGAGCCAGGGTAGATCAGCCAGCGGCCCAAAGAGTGCGCCATGATATAGCTGGCCAACTGGCCAGGCATTTGCTTGAAGTGGCGGAGGAAGTTCCAGCGCGAGACCCGGTCTCTGCTGGGGCCTCTTATCAAGGCCGATGCCAGCGGACATGCTCTCGCCGCCGCTTTGACCAGGATCGGGCAGCCACCGTGGCTGGGGGAGCTGCCGTTGACACCGGCCTCGTCCCACCGGAAGTCAACAGGCCAGTTGCTGAACTCAAAGTCGTAGCTGGCCGTAAAATAGGTTTTGAATATGTGGGCCAGAGCCTTTGGAAAACAGAAGACGCACATGGAGAGAGATAATGGTTATCTTCTAGGAGAGGCATAAATTACATAAAAAGAGGTGTGGGCAAGGAAGGTTGCCCCACGGCAGATATTTCTGACGTCTCCAGAGCCTTCCCGTTTACGGATAGATTACTTCATAGGTACATGATGCGGGCTTTGGAACTGGTTGGAGCTCACCCCTTTGGCCATGGTGAAGTGGTCATTGGCGCCTGCCCATCAGGGCCCTCAGCACCCCTAGTCCACAGGGAAGTGTCACAATCAGTGAGGTCATGCCTCCTTTGTGAACATTGAGGCCAGCACTCAGAAGTAGCCAAACCAACCAGTCCTGGTGGCCCCAGATGAACTTTGGAAAGAGGACCGGCTGTGGTCCTTCCACACTGTTATTGCCCACACCTCCCTCGCTTTTAGCAGATGGCTTGGTCAGTGAATCACACCAACTCATTTGCCACGTTCTCCCCCAAGCTTCAGGTAGTCAGTCCACCCTCCCCAAACCCTCCTTGGATATTCTGGCAACCGGAAGTTCATTCCCACCTTCTTTCGGAGCAAGGAGGAGGAAGCAGGCTGTACGGGTGTGGATGTTCTTTATTTTAATTCCCCCACCCACACTCGTATGATCAAGCTTTAAAACACTGCAGGGATGCTCTGCAAGAGGAGATGGGGGTGGGATTTGTGACATCATAAAACAGCGGCCAATCAGGGCTGTGAACAGCCAGGGTTCTGGTGCAGAACTTGGCTATTGTTGCCTTGGGCTGGAGAAACCATGGAAGAAACATGGTGGGTTTATATCCAGACGACAGCAATTAGGTTGTTTGCTTGTTTAATGCACATTCTTATGCACTCTCGTTCACTTCTGTAAGGTTACTGTATGCCCACACTGAAACACAATCCCAGCCCCTCATGCCAAAATATCACTTATTTATTTACCGTATTTTTCGCTCTATAAGACGCACTTTTTCCCTCCTAAAAAGTAAGGGGAAATGTGTGTACGTCTTATGGAGCGAATGCAGGCTGCGCATCTATCCTTCTTGCTATTCTGGCTTCTAGGATTCAGAATATTTTTTTCTTGTTTTCCTCTTCCAAAAACTAGGTGCATCTTATGGTCTGGTGTGTCTTATAGAGTGAAAAATACGGTATTTATTTCATAATAATGTATACACCATTTGATTGTAAAGCCTCAAAAGTGATTTACAGTGGTACCTCTGGTTACAAACTTAATTCGTTCTGGAGGTCTGTTCTTAACCTGAAACTGTTCTTAACCTGAGGTACCACTTTAGCTAATGGGGCCTCCCACTGCCGCCGCCGCACAATTTCTGTTCTCATCCTGAAACAAAGTTCTTAACCCGAGGTACTATTTCCGGGTTAGCGGAGTCTTGTAACCCGAAGTGTTTGTAACCCAAGGTGTTTGTAACCCGAGGTACCACAGTATAAACAAGACAAAACAATAAAACATCAATAAGAAAAGTTAGCCACTGTGATTTTAAATGTTCAAAGAGTTAAAATAACAATAGACTAAAAACAGACGAATCATCAACTCGCATCAACTAAACTTTTGTCGAAATAAGACTGTTTTAAAGATGCTTTGAGATTTAATGATGGTTGTAGGGCATGAGACTCTTAATCTCAGCGCCGAGGGTTCGAGCCCCATGTTGGGCAAAATATTTCTGCACTACAGGGGGGTTGGGCTAGATCATAGCTGTCAACGTTTTCCTTTTTTTAAGGGAAATTCCCTTATTCCGAATAGGATTCCTCGCAAGAAAAGGGGAAAGTTGACAGCTATGGGCTAGATGATCCTTGTGTCCCCTTACAGTTCTATGTTTCCAGTCTGGCAAAAACACCTGAGGTTATTGACATCTGTGGCATGACCTGGGGAGATTTCCAGCCACACAGAGAGACCTGGAGGGGCTGGATTTGGCCCCTTTTACCTGAGGCTCCCCACTGTAGTTTTCAATGAAGAGAGAGAGAGCGACTGAATGACCAACCTTGCTTTCTGAAAACCTGCATGTTCACATTCATCAGGTGTGCCTCAGGTGAAATCGCAGTTGTCTGCCTTGAGTCCATGAGACAGGGTGAGCTATGAATAATAAATAATAATAATAATAATTTTTTATTTATACCCTGCCCTTCCCGGTTCAGAAAACCAGGCTCAGGGCAGCTAACAACAAATTTAAAACACTTAATTGATGCAACAAAAAACAGCATAAAATAGAGTATAAAACGTGAATAACAATAAATTCAGAATTCAAAAATCAATTTAGGGGGGAAATCCATCCAATAAACATTAGATGATCACCAGGGCTAGCTGGCTAAGTTAGTCCTATTTGGGCCAGCGAGGAGACCAGGGGAGAATTAGCTGTGGGATCCCAGAGCAGATAATCTTCATAAGAAGGGAAGGGGGAGGGAAGGAAGGGGAATAAAAGATCAGGCTAAGTTCAAATTGAAAGCCAGGCGGAATAGCTCTGCCTTACAGGCCCTGCGGAAGGAAGTTAAATCCTGCAGGGCCCTGTATGCAATTATAATGATATTAACACATACTGGCAGTTTTATAAGGGATGACTCTCTCTACGTGAACTTGGGGCTGTAGCCAACTAAATTCTACTCAGAGTAGACCCATTGCAACTGCTTGTCCGGGTGGAGGAAAGAAATACATATGTGTGGAAGCGAGCCTATCACAGGAAGGCAAATTTTACATTTGTTGCCCTGCCCACCACTTGGAAGTGGCCCTCAGGAAGCTGTTCATAAGTGGCCCTCAGGCTGAGTGCGGCCCTCAGGTGCAAATCTTCACCTCTCCCTGCTACCCAGACTAAAGCTGGTCACACATTTGTATCTTAGTTCTCTTCAACACCCTTCTTCTTCCTTCTCCTGCCTCCCCTTTGCCAAATGTTAGACTGCAAGCTCCTTGGGGCAGAGACTTCTCTCTCCTAGTCTGTAGCTCTACAAATTGCCATAAACATCACTTATATAAAAAGGTAACAAAGCCTGAACTCTATTTCCCCACTGTCTCAAGAAACTCTTAGCAAAATAGACATATGTGCCGAGCTCAATTATCTTTTCCCCTATTATTTTTTATCAGAGGCATGTCTGATGTTTCAAGGTCAAAATCTTTTTCTTCTGCTGGCCTCGGATTCTGCTGCCAGCCGCCTCTCAGTTGCCCTTGAACACCTGTCCCAGTTGTGACTAAGAGATAAATACTGGAAAGAGGGGGAGCATAGCACTCAATAAACCCTGAAGAGGGAGGGAAAGCTGTATCAAATAAAACGTTTTCAAAAACATGTCAATAAATGAATGACACTGTTAGGAAAGGATTGTGTTAAGCGGCCCTCATGAAGCAAACACCTAGCAGCCAGCTTTAAGCGCAAACTTTCTCTGTGGAACCCACTACTAGTAACAGTTTAAGGAAAAAATAGTGGATTTCCCACAGACTTCTGGCTGGCCTCTGTGAGAACAGGGTGTCGGAGTAGATGGGCCATTGCCCTGATCCAGCAAAGCTCATTGTAATGTTGTTAGAAGGATAAGATACCTTATGTGTATCCCAAAGGTAGAAATGGAGAGGAAGGAGGAAGGGAGAAGATTAGATTTCCCATTATCAGCCTGACCCTCGTGACATCACAGTTCAGTCCCAGTGATGTCATTGCCGCGGAACACTTAAGTGTGATGACATTGTGCATTGCCTTTCTGCAGGTCCTGTAAGCGAAGAAACACATAAGGAGCTGCAACCATCAGGCATTTTAATGGTCCATCAAGGTTAGGGATGGGGAGCCTGTGGCCCTCCGGATATTGCTGGACTACAGCTCCCATCATCTCTACTTGCTGCACTGGCTGGAGCTGATGGATATGGGAGTCCAGCAATATCTGGAGGGCCACAGGTTATTTGGAGGGCTCGATTGAGGTCCACATTCCCAGCATTTCCTCAGAGTTCTTGCAGAGGTCTTTTCCAGCCCTGCTACCTGAGCTGATCATCCTGCAAGACGCTGGGATCGGTTCTGGGCCCTTCTGTAAACAATGTGCATGTCATCCCATTGGGTTAAGTCTCCTCCCCTAGGGGTGCATGAGGAAGTTGATTTCGGTGGGAACTGGCCTCATCTGAGCCTCCTGGACTAATGCATGGATCAAGACATATTATCCAGCTATTTGAGAGCCTGTCCCTGTTAAGTATAACAGTTTAATAGGCAATGAAATGAGAATACCTAAATGTGTATTGATGAAAAGGTTTAACGTGGGGATTTTCCATGGGGCTATATTAAAGCCAAGGAGAGCACTCTGAGCTCTCCCTGAGTTTATACTTAACTAACTGGTTGTTGTTCTCTGGTAGCGAACACATTTGTGTTGTAACCTTAGATCATGCGATGAAGGTATTGAGTTGCAAATCTTTTGTCTCAAGGCTCTGGGAAGTAAGGACATGTAAAAGACCCTCTCTGACTGAGAGAGAGAAAACAACTCCAAGCTAAAAATGGAATCATGTCATATTTTGTAAGTTGCTGAGTCTGCGCTGGACAGCACAAGACATTGCATGGACATTTTGGGTGTATCATTCGATGTTTCTGTTTTCTTCTGAAGAGTTCTGCTAGTAAAAATTTGAATAATATATTTATGGGTCTGGACAATGATTTCTTCCAAAGGGAGTCAGTTCTTATCCATCCAGTCACTTCAAACTGCATAACACTAATATCTGCAACAGTCCCGCCAAGAACTCCTCACCTGAAGCCAGGTGTGATCCTTCCTGGGTCTCGGTCTGGGTCTGCTCCTGCCTCTTGATGCATCTCTGTGGACTTGGAGACAAAGTCCAGCTTTCCTGCTCCCCTGACGGCTCACTCTGTGTGATAGAGCTTCTCCACCACATCATCTGACAGAGAAATGGCCTTTCTGGCCTTTGAAGACCCAGACTCCTCACTCCGAACCAAGCCAGAGGAGAACCGGACCATGAATCTAACAGAGGGAGACTCTTAGTGGAGGGTCCAGCTTGAGCAGGACAGTTGTGACCCAGGGTCTCTTCCTTCCCCTTGTTGTCCTCATGGAGACCTTGGGCAGAGCCATGGCATATCCTCCTTGGAAATCCTACTTCAGGCCAATTTTGCTTTCCGAAATCCAGTGGATCGAAAACCCCTCAGAGATGGCAGGGAGAATATCTTGGCTCTGGAATTCTCTCAACAGAAAGGCTCATCTGGTGCTGAGCCAGATGTCTTTCTAGGAACAGGTGAAATTCTCTTTATTTGCCTGGGGACTTTTATGTTGGTCAATAATCCTGCTGTGACTTTCCTGTGGTGATTCCCCAATTGTGGAATGCTTTCTCCAGAGACGCTGGCCTGGCGCCAACATTGGATTTCTTTAGGTAAAGGGACCCCTGACCATTAGGTCCAGTCGTGACTGACTCTGGGGTTGCGGTGCTCATCTCGCTTTATTTGCCCAGGGAGCCGGCGTACAGCTTCTGGGTCATGTGGCCAGCATGACTAAGCCGCTTCTGGAGAACCAGAGCAGCACACGGAAACGCCGTTTGCCTTCCCGCCGGAGCGGTACCTATTTATCTACTTGCACTTTGACGTGCTTTTGAACTGCTAGGTTGGCAGGAGCTGGGACCGAGCAACGGGAGCTCACCCCATCACAGGGATTCGAACTGCCAACCTTCTGATCGGCAAGTCCTAGGCTCTGTGGTTTAACACACAGCACCACCCGTGTCCCTTGCATGTCTTTAGGCACCAGGAAAAAACATTCCTCTTTAACCAGGCCTATGGCTATTAAATAATCTCCCCCCCCCCAATGATTTTCATTAGATCTTCCAAATTATTACATAACTCTGTCTTTTTTACATTTCCTGTTCCTGTTCCTCCTTCCCTGATTGTTATGCCCCCTTAATAGCTGCATTAAAACACATCTACATTTATTTTCTAAACCCCCCAAATCCATTTTCTACATTCTTCCGTTGTTCATATCTGCTATTAAATAATCTATGGCCTGTGATCATGTGGCAGGACGGACTGTTATGATGATGATGATTTTGCTATCAGGCTGTCTGTCAGTATGCTTCTTACTGCATTTTTATTGTGTTTTTGTCATTGATGTTTTGCAATGTGTTTTCTTGTACATCACCCTGAAATCTTTTGATAAAAGGTGGTATATAAATTGAATCAATCAATCAATCAATCATTCAATTAATTATTAATAATACTTTTGTAAAACATACTTTGCTGTTTTAAGTCATGCTGTTTGCCACATTGAGAAGCTTGGTCAGTTGGAAGCAAAGAAGAAGAAGAAGAGTTTGGATTTGATATCCCGCCTTTCACTCCCTTTAAGGAGTCTCAAAGTGGCTCACATTCTCCTTTCGCTTCCTCCCCCACAACAAACACTCTGTGAGGTGAGTGGGGCTGAGAGACTTCAGAGAAGTGTGACTGGCCCAAGGTCACCCAGCAGCTGCATGTGGAGGAGCGGGGAAGAGAACCCGGTTCCCCACATTACGAGTCCACCGCTCTTAACCACTACACCACACTGGCTCTCTAGTTCTAGCAGGCTAGTTCTAAAATTGAATAATAAATACATCTCCATGGTGGGTGTGGGAGCAATTGTTACAGTCGTACCTCAGGTTGCGAACGCTGCGGGTTGCGTGTTTTCGAGTTACGAACCAGTTACTTCTGGGTTTCGGCACTCGCACATGTGCAGAAGCATTAAATCGCACTTTGCGCATGCACAGAAGCGCTGGATCATGTCACACGCGTGTGCAGGTGCGGTGCTGCGGGTTGCGAACCTGCCTCCTGCACGGATCACGTTCGCAACCCGAGGTATGACTGTATTTTTATTCATCTATTTTTACATTTATACTCCACCCTTCAAGTGGGCACACACAGTTCTCCTCCACCCCATTTTATCTTCACAGCAACCCTGTGAGGTAGGCTAAGCTGAGAGTGCGCAGCTGGCCCAAGGTCTGCAAGTGAGTTTCATGGCTGAGTGGGGATTTGAAGCCAGGTCTCCCAGGTCTCAGTCCAACACTCTAACCACTACGCCACACTGCTGGCACATACCCAGAGATATGCTCACGCTATGCTGGTGGAACAGCCAAGATACCCAGTATCAAAGCAACAGACATGCCCACAGAGACCCTGGAAGCCAATGCCCACCAATCAGGGTGTGTGCTACGAGCCACGCCCCTACAGAGAATCAGCCAATGAACTTGTGACAATGAGGACACGCCCCCCATTGCATCAGAAAACATGAAACATGTGAGAGGTCACCAGAGCATCAGCACCAGTGGCCCAGCCAGCAATTACCCTGCTACTGTCAGTCTTCGCTCTTCACCCCTAATAATAATAATAATAATTTTATTTATATCCCACCCTCCCCAGCTGAAGCTGGGCTCAGAGCGGCTAACAACAGTAAAAATAACACAGTTTACATAAAATCATAATCAATTAATTGGAAAACATTCTAAAATCAATTCATTCCAAAATCAGTTCAGAGTCAATTAATGGCAACCATCGGGCTAGAGTTCTATGAGGATTACAGAAGGAGGGAGTCAGACTATCTCTACAGGCTGGGAGTTTGAATCCCCCTGGAACAAGAGTTCAAGACCCGCCTGGGAGGGAAAGACCCTTTTGCTGAGAAGCCAAGGGGTGGCGCAAGAACACTCAACCAGGGTAACCCCAGGCATGCACAGAGAGCAGCTGCTACCACTGGCTCGATGCCTAGGAAACAGGGCTGGGAGGCAGGAAATCAAGTCCTACCAGGGCGGTTGGAGGGGAACATACCCCCACTTACCTTCTGCATGCGTATCCCCATCATATCCGAGGGAGATAAAGGACTTGACCCTGCCCTGCAAGCTCCACAAAGCTGCTCCCTAGCCACTCAGCTACAGCAGTAGACTGGAACCAGCCATGCGGTAGGGACAATTGTCTCTCTCCCTGCTCCAGCCCCAGGCCAGTGGTGGCTGGTGGCCATTGGGATTGGTAAGGAGTAGGCTGGGAGGCTAACAGTAGGTGGCGCCAGAGAGGCCGAGCCAACTCATTCTATCTTTGTCCCCATCCATCCTCCTCCCACAACCTTGATGGCAGAAAGTGAGGAGGAAATAAAGAACCTTTTAATGAGGATGAAAGAGGAGAGCACAAAATATGGTCTGAAGCTCAACATCAAAAAAACCAAGATCATGGCCACTGGTCCCATCACCTCCTGGCAAATAGAAGGGGAAGAAATGGAAGCAGTGGGAGATTTTACTTTTTTGGGCTCCATGATCACTGCAGATGGTGACAGCAGTCACGAAATTAGAAGACGCCTGCTTCTTGGGAGAAAAGTGATTACAAACCTAGACAGCATGTTAAAAAGTAGAGACATCACCTTGCCAACAAAGGTCCGTATAGTAAAAGCTATGGTTTTCCCAGTAGTGATGTATGGAAGTGAGAGCTGGACCAAAAAGAAGGCTGATCGCCGAAGAATTGATGCTTTTGAATTCTGGTGCTGGAGGAGACTCTTGAGAGTCCCATGGACTGCAAGAAGATCAGACCTCTCCATTCTGAAGGAAATCAGCCCTGAGTGCTCACTGGAAGGACAGATCGTGAAGCTGAGGCTCCAAGACTTTGGCCACCTCATGAGAAGAGAAGACTCCCTGGAAAAACCCTGATGTTGGGAAAGATGGAGGGCACAAGGAGAAGGGTATGACAGAGGACGAGATGGTTGGACAGTGTTCTCGAAGCTACCAGCATGAGTTTGACCAAACTGCATGAGGCAGTGGAAGACAGGAGTGCCTGGCATGCTCTGGTCCAGGGGGTCACGAAGAGGCGGACACGACTAAACGACTAAACAACAGGCAGGGAGGCTAACAGTAGGTGGCACCAGAGAGGCCGAGCCAACTCATTCTATCTTTGTCCCCATCCATCCTCCTCCCTGCAGCATCTTGCAAGGGCAGTGCTGAGATTAAGGAGGAACAGGAAGCTGAGAGCCTACCTTCCTTGTTGTTGCAAGTAAGAAGGCAGGCTGAGTTCACCCCAATCGAGACATCTCCACTGGCCCAGCCCCCAATCATCAATCCCAGGAACGTGCAGCTCATATTTTCCATGCCAGAAGGAGCACCTGGTTCAAATCCAGGCACAATGGGACACTGGGGGAAGGAGGAGGGGCTCCCACTCTCCGGACACTCTCGGCCAATTAGGAGCAGCGCTGCATTGACCAATAGCCTATCCCCTCACTCAGGCAGCCCATGGGATCAATCCACCCTCTCTGTTTTTCCAGATAGGTTGGCTCTACTGGTAGCAGAGGCTCAGGCCATATGTCACACTCTCTACTTACCCTTCCCTCTACTGCTGTACCTGCCTTTGGAGCCATAGCTTAGGGTCAAAGCTCCTAAGTGCATGCAGGAGGTCTCTTGTTGAGCCTTCATCATCTCCAGGCAGAGCTAGGGAAAAGTCCAGTCTGAAATTCTGGAGAACCACTGCTGGTCTGTGTGGGCAAGAGGTTGAGGAAATCTGTGGGGGGCATCCCGATTTTGCTGGACTCCCATCATCTGTAGCCGGCATAGCCAATGGTCAGAAATGATGGGAGGAGGTGCCCCACTATTAGTCTAAAGGTAAAGGTAAAGGACCCCTGACAGTTAAGTCCAGTCGTGAACGACTCTGGGATCATCTTGCTTTATTGGCCGAGGGAGCCAGTGTACAGCTTTCGGGTCATGTGGCCAGCATGACTAAGCCGCTTCTGGCAAACCAGAGCAGCACACGGAAACACCATTTACCTTCCCGCAGGAGCGGTACCTATTTATCTACTTGCACTTGGACGTGCTTTCAAACTGCTAGGTTGGCAGGAGCAGGGACTGAGCAACGGGAGCTCACCCCGTTGCGGGGATTCAAACAGCCGACCTTCTGATCGGCAAGTCCTAGGCTCTGTGGCTTAACCCACAGCGCCACCTGCATCCCTTATTCTTATTCCTACGTACTCCCAAATATTATATCTAGAGTAGGAATGATTTGTCCTGGGCCCTATGGGAGCATAATGCATAATGGGTCCCAGCTCTTCGGAATCAAAGAAATAATCAGCAGCAATGGCGATGCTTTCAGGGCATCTCTGCCCAGCTGGGAGTCACAAGAACCAAACTTCAAAAGCTATAGAATCTTAGATTACTTAGATTCCTGCAATGCAGGAATCACAGCTAAGGAATCCTTGATAGATGGCCATAAAATGTAAAGGGGCCCCTGACCGTTAGGTCCAGTCGCGGACGACTCTGGGGTTGTGGCACTTATCTCACTTTACTGACCAAGGGAGCCGGTGTACAGCTTCCAGGTCATGTGGCCAGCATGACTAAGCCGCTTCTGGCGAAACCAGAGCAGAGCACGTAAACGCCGTTTACCTTCCCGCCAGAGCGGTACCTATTTATCTACTTGCACTTTGACGTGCTTTAGAACTGCTAGATTGGCAGGAGCAGGGACCAAACAACAGGAGCTCACCCCGTCGTGGGGATTCAAACCGCCGACCTTCTGATCAGCAAGCCCTAGGCTCTGTGGTTTAGCCCACAGCGCCACCTGTGTCCCTAGATGGCCATACAACCCCTGTTTAAAAACCTCAGGTGAAGGAGAGTTGGCCAACTTCCGAGGCAGTGCGTTCAACAAGCAGCTCTTACTGTCAGAAAGCTCTTCCTAATGTTTAGCTGGAATCTCCTGTATTGTCATTTGAATCCAGTGGTTTGGGTCCTGCCCTCCGGAACAGCAGAAGGTAGAATCTGAACCAAAAGACCTCACCACCGCCTGCACAAACAAACCGCAATGATGAATGCTAGTTTTTATTTCTCTCTCTTTCTCTACAGTCAAGCCGCCACCTCCCCAGCCGAGCTAGAGCTTCCAGGGCATCTGAAATTCGTTGGGTGGCAAAGTTCTTCCATGGGTGGTCTCCACGTTCTTCAGGTGCTTCTTGGCCAAAAACAAGGCCATCTGCTTCTTCTTCGCAGGGGGAAGGTTCTTCCCGATGTGCCATGGGAAGCTGCAGTTTGAGCCAAGGCTGGCTTTGTAGCCGCGGAGCGTTTGGAGGCACCAGTCCTCATCCACTTTGTAGAAGAAGCTGTAGATGAGGTCGTCCATCTGAGGGCAGTCGGCAGCCAGCCAGCTGCGCACCACTTCCTCCTCCTCGGATATAAGGTCGGGGTAACGGCACCTCAAGAGCTGCAGGAGCAGTTCGTTGGCTCGGTTGGTCTTGATGACAGGCAGCTTGCTCTCCGAGTGGAAGTGGGTGCTGGTGATTTCGTCCAATGTCCTTCTGACGAGCAGCACTGGGCCAGGGTACTGGCACAGCATCTCTGCCACGTTGAGGTTGAAGTGCTCCGTCACGGTCTTGACCACCAGCTTCTTCCAGCTCTTTGCCATCACCTTCATGGCCAAAGGGAGCAAGCTGTCAAAGGAGGCGTCCAGTACCAACCCGCCTAGCTCCGGATAAGTCTTCGCAGCCCAGGTGGCTGTGTAGCTCCCTAAGGAGTAGCCGTAGATGGCAATGTCCGGCAGGGCAAAACCCAGCCGGCGTATGGCATATTGGATGACCACATCCATAGCGTTGACGTCATTCGCCGGATAGGGTTTGCCCGTGCTTCTGCCGAAACCGGGGTGGTTCCACCCCAGGACAGAGTACCCGGCCTTCAGTGGGGTGAAAAAGCATCCGACCTCATAGAAACTGCCATTCCCTTCGCAGCAGATCACCAACTGCACCCCCCGTTTCTCTGGACTTTTCCTCTTCCTCCTGTCCACAAACATAGTGTCGATCTCGTTCCCATCGCGGGCAATCAGTTTGGCCCGTTTCCCGTGGAAATCCTCAATGAGGCGAGTTCGGGCGTTCACCAGTATATTGGGCGGGACTTTATTCAAGAGGCAAACGGAACCTGGGTAGAGCAGCCAGCGGCCGATGGAGTGAGCAATGGCATACCTGGCGAACTTGCTGGAGCAATGCTTGAAGGAGTGGAAGACACTGGATCTGGAGCTCTCCGCCACGGCGCCCTCTTGGGGGACTGTAAGCATCCCTTGGGGGTTCTGGTTGTTGATGGTGATGCTGCTGCTGCTGTGTCCATTGGCGACAGTGCTGGTCCCGGCCTCATCCCAGCGATATTCCACTGGGCACTTCTTGAACACACAGCTGTCTTTGATCATCAAGTAGGTTTTCATTTTGTAACACATGTTGGAGCTCTTTAGTGGGGGGAACGTTCACGGGATCAAACGACGGTGCCTTTTAGCAAGCTGGGTCAAGTTAAAGGAAGGGGAACACGAAGAAGAGAAGGACAAAGAGATATTTCTTGAGGCAGGCTGGAAGTTAGCAACTTTTGATTCAGGTCCAACCCAGAAGTGGATGTGGAGCAGCACTAGAATGTCTTGAGATGGCTGCTGCCCACCTGCCCTTGGCTGATGTTGGGAGGGTCATATCCTGCAAAAGGGCAACCGGGCACTTCCTCCAAGAGCCCCTACAGGCCAGTCACTCAAAGCAAAGGTAATAATAAGCCATGTCAGCCCCCTTTGTGAGCAACTACTCCTCTGAGGACTTGGCTGGGAGGCCCATCAGCTGCCAGGGGGGTCTGGAGGTGGACATTGCAAATTCTTCTCTGGGGCGGTGGAGCAAGAGCACAGAATCTGTCCACAAAGTCTGTCCACAAAGTATGTCCCATCAATCCCAGCCTCGTCCGTCAGTCCCATGGAACAAAAGGCTTTCTTGTGGGCCAGAGCGCCCCTATATCTCAGGAACCGGGAAGTGGGCCTCATCGAAGGTTAGACACCTTCTTCCACCAGTAACATTATTAACGCTTGTTTAATTCGTTACCCATCCTCCACTCTAAGGTACCAGGTCAGGCAACAAGGTAAGAAGAGCCTGTTGGATCAGGCCAATGGCCCACCTGTTCTCACAGTGGCCAGACAGATGCCTGTGGGGAAGCAGCAAGCAGGATTCGAACACAAGACTGTGGTTTCCAGCAACTGGTACTCAGTTTGCATTGGGGGAAGGGGGGGAGTTCCTGGTGGAAATTCCAGCTTGAGAGGAACCATTGTCATCTAGGCATCTGCGGGGGAGAAAAGGTTTAAATTCCTCCTAAAGGTTTAAATTCCCCCTCCGTGCTTGCTGTGAACTACCAGCCCAAGTGATGCAAAAAGCATTTTTCAAAAGCTGCGCATTAGATGCGTTTCATGCCGCATGCAGTTTGGAGCTCAAGTTGAAAGGGAAGTGTGACCAGCCAGAGGGAGAAGCCGTCTCTCTTTTTGTTCTCCAAACTCTCCCCACCCACAGCACTGACCACAGAGACATCGCTTTCCTCTTCATCACAAACGCAGCTCTCAGAATGATGTGTAATCTCAACCCACAGTCTTGAAAAACCCTGCAGTATCCCCCATGCACCAGGAGGCAGACGGCGTTGCGGGGACCAGACGGCATTTCCTCGATTCCTCTTTCCTAGGAAGAGGGAAGAGGGGGCAGGAAGGTTGCAAACGCCCCCACTGGAGACAGATGACTGTTGGAGAGTTGGAGGCGGTGATGGTGGAGGGGTTCCTGCCTGTGACACTCTTTGAGGAAGGAGGAAAGAGCAGTGATGATGCTCTTTTCAATCCCCAGAGAGCTATTGGGGGCGAGGGGTTGAAAGAGAGGAAGCCTGGTTTTGGTACAAATCCGTCATCCCCTTTTCATCACAGGGAGAACAAGTCTCTGAGTGCAGTTTGAACAAAAGTGAAAATAGGACACACACACACACACACACACACACACAGCACAGGAAACAAACTCTGTCTCTAACCATCTTCTTAGTTACTTCTGTGTTAATAACTTTACATATACTGTACACAGACATGTACTTTAATCTGTAGCTTTATCTTGCAGTGTATGCTTTTATTCGTTTTGCATGTTTTATAAACTTGCTTTTCATGCTGATTTTTAAAAAATCGATGCCTCTTTTATATTCTTCATAAACTGCTTAGAGGTTTTCTTTACAGTGAAGCAATACGCAAATATTATTAAATAAACAATTATGGGCACTTGGCGTCAAACACCAGCAGTGGGAGCATATTGGAACCAGAGTGAATAGTAATCATTGCTCATTGCCTCGGTCCAGTATACCTGAAGGAGCGTCTCCACCCCCATTGTCCATGCTGGACACTGAGGTCCAGCGGTGAGGGCCTTCTGGCGGTTCCCTCACTGCGAGAAGCCAAGTTACAGGGAACCAGGCAGAAGGCCTTCTCGGTGGTGGCGCCCTCCCTGTGGAACGCCCTCCCACCAGATGTCAAGGAAATAAACAACTATCTGACTTTTAGAAGACATCTGAAGGCAGCCCTGTTTAGGGAAGTTTTTAATGTTTGATGCATTACTGTATTTTAATATTGTGTTGGAAGCCACCCAGAGTGGCTGGGGAAGCCCAGCCAGATGGACAGGGTATAAATAATAAATTATCATCATCATCATCATCATCATTATATCACATTTGTATCCCACCTTTCCTCCAAGGAGCTCAAAGGGGCACACATCATTTTCCTCCTCCCCATTTTATCTTCTCAACAACCCTGTGAGGTAGGTTAGATGGAGAGTAAATGACTGGTCCTAGGTCACCCAGTGAGCTTCATGGCCGAGTGGGGATTTGAACCCAGGTCTCCCAGGTCCCAGTCTGACACTCTAACCTGTGGGTAGGCAAACTAAGGCCCAGGGGCCAGATCTGGCCCAATCCCTTTCTAAATCTGGCCCGCAGACAGTCTGGGAATCAGCATGTTCTTACACGAGTAGAATGTGTCCTTTTATTTAAAATGCATCTCTGGGTTATTTGTGGGGCATAGGAATCGTTCATATTTTTTTCTCCAAAATATCGTCCAGCCCCCCACAAGGTCTGAGGGACAGTGGACCGGCTCCCTGCTTAAAAGGTTTGCTGATCCCTGCTCTAACCACTATGCAACACAGCCTCCTCAGCTGCCATTCCACCTGGCTGCACAAGAAGGAGAGTAGTGGCCTTAGCTCCTAGAAAATTGTTATCTTCCTCCTCCGTCTCTGGCGCTTTCCCCAATTCTATTATATGAGTAAGCCATTAACGTATTTTAAAAACTGTGAATTGCATTGAATTGGTAAATTGGTAGAAAAGTGACCTACAAATGTAATTAATACTTTTTTAAAAGAGAAAGGGAACATGCAGCTGTTGCCTTCAACTGGGGGGGGGGCAGGGAAGGAGGGGAGAATCCTTCCTTTACTGAAAAGCATCTACGTAGCAACTGCCCTAATTTCCAGATGTTTTACATACAAAATATTCTGGCAACTGGCCTGGGGGTAAAAAACCAGCCAGACTGGTGCTGTTGCCATTTCCGCATAGTTGCAGGTTGGCGTTAAAGAGGGGGGTCCCCATGTCTTTAAGAGATCAAAGGCTGCTTGCATCACATACCCCCCTCCCAAAGGTCCCTATTCTCCAGGGACAGTCCTGGAATTATGAAAGCCATCGCGGCTTTTGATTTGATCCTGAAAGGTCCCTATTTCCCCTGCCAGTGCTGCCAGCTCTGAGCTCAGGGAACAGGATGAGCTGGGTGTCAGCAAAGGACAACAACTTATTTTCTTGTTGTGTGTGGGTTGCTGTTGTTTTTTAACTCCCAGAGAAGCAGAGCGGTGCTTGTGGGATATTCTGCCTCAGGTGTCTAAACAACATGACCAATGTTGGTTTTCTGCCTGGGCTGCTTTCAGATCAGATAACCTGTTCATTAAGCTTTCTTGCCAATCTGTTTGCACAGAGTTTCTTAAAGTTCAGGTGACATTGACAAGTCATTTCTTTCTTTCTTTATTCCTTATCAAGAAAAGTCTGTGGGTTTTTTCCCGAGGGAGGAGGAAGTGTTTTTTGGAAGGGGTGTTTCTAAGACTCAGGTGAAACTGTGAAGCTCCCTTGTAATTTTTGCTGTTGTTAGATGCTACCATAGCTGTCAGCTTACAGATTTGAAAATAAGGGACCAGCAGCCAAAATAAGGGATTTTAGACAACCAGTTAAAAGGGACCGGGTAATTTTGGAGAGCAGCGCCGGTTTTTAGCCCTTCGTTTCCAGAGGTTGCTGCTCAAGACACCAGCCGATGAAACACTGCAATTAAATAACTACAAGCAGCAACCACTTTTCGCGCAAAACGAAGCCCAAGCTATGAAGATGCTGCTGCGGTTCTGTATCTTTTCTCTCTTGCTCCATCTGCAGCTCTCAATTCCATCAGGCGGGGCAGGAGGAGGGGGGGGAATAGCGCCCGAAGTAAACCTGCAGATCAGACCATCTATGCTAGTCTACCACTACAAATCTATGGGAGAAGCGCGTGCGGTCCTTCCCTTGTAGCCCTTGGAACACCTGCCTGTGCCTCTGCCGCCTCCTCCTCTCTCTGAACTGTTTTCTCTATGGTTGCCCTCGCTCTCCTCTCAAGGCTCCTCAGTCCCGGCAGGGAGGGGTTCCCGGGGGCTGAGGCTGGTGAGAGGAGGCCGGAGGGGGGCGGGGCGGGCAGCCAAGCAACACAGTTGGAGCCTTCCTCCTTCCTGGCCAGCAGGGAGGGAGGGAGAGGAGCTGCTTCCTTTGAAACCCGGGAAATTTAAGGGACATCCATCAATAAGGGACAGCAGCAGGACATGGCGCTGGGATAAGGGACTGTCCCTCCAAATAAGGGACGCTTGACAGCTATGGATGCTACATGTTGTTTAAGTAATCTTGCAATGTTTTTAGTACCAAAATGTGGGGGGGGGGGTTTGTTTGCTATTGTTTTGCTGTTGTTATAAAACTGCTTTAGAGATGTTGTTTTAAATGTATTCCTGTTTTCTTTTCTTTTTTTGTAAGCCGTTTTGAGCCTCTTTTTTTTTTTTTTTTTTTTGCATGGAATAGCTGCATACAGATAAAATGAATGGATGAATGTTCCGCAGTAGATCAGTTCTAATTGTACAGCCTGGATTACCCAGTATGCAACTGAATTCCACCCCAAAATGTATTTCTGTGTTACATCCATATCCCACCTTCCTTCCAAGAAACTCAAGGTGGTGTGCAATAGTTCTCTTACAATTCTAAGGTGGTATGATATTGTTTTAAATGAATAGTGTGGATGGGACCATAACTTTTAAAAGTGTAACTTTAAGAATTTGTGCTTTCTTTTTCCCACCCCCCACCCTGATCTTTTTCACTTGCATATTGAATCTTTTTATATCATAAGCCTAGGGGCAGAGATCACATAAGAATTGGTTTTTTTGAAGGCATTCTGAAAGCCACCCCCAACCCTTTTTTTTTTTTTTGCTAAAGACATGGCCACTGGTCCCATCACCTCTGGCAAATAGAAGGAGAAGAAATGGAGGCAGTGAGAGATTTTACTTTCTTGGGCTCCATGATCACTGCAGATGGTGACAGCAGTCACGAAATTAAAAGACGCCTGCTTCTTGGGAGAAAATCAATGACAAACCTAGACAGCACCTTAAATAGTAGAGACATCACCTTGCCAACAAAGATCCGTATAGTTAAAGCTATGGTTTTCCCAGTAGTGATGTATGGAAGTGAGAGCTGAACCATAAAGAAGGCTGATCGCCGAAGAATTGATGCTTTTGAATTATGGTGCTGGAGGAGACTCTTGAGAGTCCCATGGGCTGCAAGAAGATCAAACCTCTCCATTCTGAAGGAAATCAGCCCTGAGTGCTCACTTGAAGGACAGATCCAGAAGCTGAGGCTCCAAGACTTTGGCCACCACATGAGAAGAGAAGACTCCCTGGAAAAGACCCTGATGTTGGGAAAAGATGGAGGGCACAAGGAGAAGGGGATGACAGAGGACAAGATGTTTGGACAGTGTTCTCGAAGCTACCAACATGAGTTTGACCAAACTGCGGGAGGCAGTGGAAGACAGGAGTGCCTGGCGTGCTCTGGTCCATGGGGTCACGAAGAGTTGGACACGACTAAACAACTAAACAACAAGGTTTTTAATGATGCAAGCAAATGAGTAAATAAATAATAGTGTCTATTCCAGACATAATATTTGCTTCATGAATGATGCAAACAGGAGTCCCCAACAAAGGAGTGTTATTTAATACTGAGGAGTTGCTCAGTCAGTACAGCGTGAGACTCCTAATCTGAGGGTCATCGGTTTGAGCCCCACTTAGGGGGGGGAATTCCTGCATTGCAGGCGGCTGGACTAGATGACCCTTGTGGTCCTTTCTAGCTGTAGAATTCTGTGATTCTGTGAACTCTTACAACAGGTGTAAGGGAATCTGTGGCTTTCCAGGTATGTGGTCTAAACCACTGAGCCTCTTGGGCTTGCTGATCAGAAGGTTGGTGGTTTAAATCCCCACAACGGGGTGAGCTGCCATTGCTCTGTCCCAGCTCCTGCCAAACTAGCAGTTCAAAAGCATGTCAGTACAAGCAGATAAAGAGATACCACCGCAGTGGGAAGGTAAATGGTGTTTCCGTGCGCTCTGGTTTCCAACACGGTGTCCCGTTGTGCCAGAAGAGGTTTAGTCATGCTGGCCACATGACTCAGAAAGCTATCTGTGGACCAACACCGGCTCCCTTGGCCTGAAAGCGAGATGAGCGCCACAACCCCAAAGTCGCCTTTGACTGGACTTAACTGTCCAGGGGTCCAGAGCCAGTGTGGTGTAGTGGTTAAGAGCGGTGGACTCGTAATCTGGGGAACCGGGTTCGATTCCCTGCTCCTCCACATGCAGCTGCTGGGTGACCTTGGGCCAGTCACACTTCTCTGAAGTCTCTCAGCCCCACTCACCTCACAGAGTGTTTGTTGTGGGGGAGGAAGGGAAAGGAGATTGTTGGCCGCTTTGAGACTCCTTCGGGTAGTGATAAAGCAGGATATCAAATCCAAACTCTTCTTCTTCTACTACCTTTTAAAAAACTTTTATAGGTCCTATCACCTTGGTGGTGCTCCCTGGGGGATGGGGGAAAATGGGAGTCTAGCAGAATGATTGACTGACTGACTGTGTTTATATCTCACCTTTTTCTCCAATGAGCAGAAGGTGGAACACATTGTTCTCCCCCTCCTCATTTAATCCCCACAACAACCTTGTGAGGTAGGTTAGGTTAGGCTGAGAGGCAGCCACTGGCCCAAGGTCACCCAGTGAGCTTCATGGCTAAGTGGGGATATGAACCCAGATCTCTCAGTCCAACACTCTAACCATTACACCACCATAGCAGCAGTCAGCAAAGGTGTCCAGGCTGCTGACCAGGTCAGGCGGCGAAGAATTTGCTGCTACTCTACTCCGGCCGTAAAACATCACTGTTTTGGAATCAGCAAAAATTCCCCTGGAGCTGAACAAAGTCCTTGGGTTGATCTCCTCTGCAAGGATGGATGGGGAGGTGCGGAGAGGAACAGGCTAGAGAAAATGGGATCAAAGGCTACACTGGCAAGTGAAAGGTCACATTCATCACCGAGAGGGGAGGAAGAGGGCAAGTGAGGCAGCAGAGGAGGGTCCAGGGTGACTCTCTGGAGAAAGGAGGGGAGGTCAGGATGTCCCGAAGGAAAACAAAACCTCTCCCTTGAAATATGGCTGGGTTGTGAGGAGTGGCAAGGAGGGACAGGGTCGTTTTATTTGAGAGGGGTTTTTGGAGGTGGTGGCGGCTGCAGGGTATGCTGGGATTCGAGATGCGCACAGAAATTTGAAACCCCAGCAGAGCACAGCTCATCCTGGTCTTTCCGCAGCAATCTTGCCTCAATTTCCCTTTGCGACAGAGAGCACATGAGCGCTGGGAACACACCGGAGTAAGCAGTAACAGGTACACAGCCTGTATATGTTCTGCAACAGATGTTATGGCTGCTGTCTGGGGTGTGTCTTTTTTAATCATTTTTATTTGATTTTACAAATATAAATTTATAACGAAACCAAATACATATCCATATACAGTAGAGAGATTTCTCTGAATCTCGAGATTTCCCCTTCATGGCTCCTAATGCCAACTTTTCAACTGCATATTATGTCACAGTCTATATTTTATGTCTATCCATATTATCCATAGTCAAAACAAAAAAAAAATTCCTTCCAGTAGCACCTTAAAGACCAACTAAGTTAGTTCTTGGTATGAGCTTTCGTGTGCATGCACACTTCTTCAAATACCTGAAGAATATCTGATTCAGATATCTGAAGAAGTGTGCATGCACATGAAAGCTCATACCAAGAACTAACTTAGTTGGTCTTTAAGGTGCTACTGGAAGGAAAAAAAATTTTGTTTTGACTATGGCAGACCAACACGGTACCTATCTGTAACATATTATCCATAGTAATTGCAACATGACAAGTGAGATTAAAATGCTAATGTTTTCATCTGCTTACATTGGTCTCCTAAATAAATTATAATTTCCCCCCATTCTTTCTTGAAATTTTTGTCTTCTTGGTCCCTGAGCTTTCCGGTCAGTTTTGTCATTTCAGCGTAGTCTAACAGCCTGATTTGCCATTTCTCTCTGGTAGGGACTTGTCTTCTTCCCATCTCTGGGCTAGTAGCATCCATGCTGCTCTTGTCACATACATGAAAAGTATTTTCTGTTCCTTTGGGATGTCGGTACCTACAATTCCTAATAAAAAGGCCTCTGCTTTCTCACAAAAGTTATTTTAAACATTTTTTCCAATTCATTATATATCACTTCCCAGAAGGCCTTTACAGTGGTACCTCGGGTTAAGAACTTAATTTGTTCCGGAGGTCCGTTCTTAACCTGAAACTGTTCTTAACCTGAAGCACCACTTTAGCTAATGGGGCCTCCTGCTGCCGCGGCACCGCCGGAGCACGATTTCTGTTCTCATCCTGAAGCAAAGTTCTTAACGCGAGGTAATATTTCTGGGTTAGCGGAGTCTGTAACCTGAAGCATCTGTAACCTGAAGTGTCTGTAAACTTGAGGTACCACTGTATAACTTTACATGACTACCACATATGTTTAAAAGGGTGTGTCTTGGGGGGGCGACTTAGGGAGAAATGGCCTCGTGGGTCATATTGGGACTCCTCCTGGGCCTAAGGCACGATACTAGGGGCAATGGCAGAGTTGCAGTGGAGGAAAACACACTGGTTCTGGAATAATAATAATAATAATAATAATAATAATAATAATAATAATAATAATTTATTATTTATACCCCACCCATCTGGCTGGGCTTCCCCAGCCACTCCGGGCGGCTTCCAACAAAACATTAAAATACAGTAATGCATCAAACATTAAAAGCTTCCCTAACCAGGGCTGCCTTCAGATATCTTCTAAAAATTTGGTATCTGGTGGGAGGGCGTTCCACAGGGCGGGTGCCACTACCGAGAAGGCCCTCTGCCTGGCTCCCTGTACGGCAAAAATGAAATTCCTTGATGAAAGTATCACACCCCCTTCCCTCCAACTCTACAGTTCTGTGTTTCTGTGATCCAGTTGCCTCTCTTTTGCAAAGTCCTTGAGGTAGAGGTCCGTCTTTCATCACCTTACTTTGTCCCTCTGCAAAGTAAACTGAAGGGCATTAATACCCACCGTGGATGAGTCAGGGCAGGCCAGCCGACTAGGTCTTAACCCCAGTTGGCTTCCTTCACCCGGATCCGCCTGAGGCCATCTGCTTGCTTGGGGAAGGGGGGAAAAATCTCCCACCCTGAAGGCTAATCTTCTTTAATCTCTGTCAATTGGATCTGTGCCTTTGTTCCACCAGTCAGCGGGAGACCAGCACGTTGGCTCAGTGAGAGAGAGGCAGGCAGCCCTGTGGTTCCTGGGCAGAATACGTGTCTGCCTTCCGTGGGGCAACCCCTTGGCATAATAACACTGTGCTACATCCACAAATGTTTCTGTTTTCATTTTTGGCAGGGTGGCGGCTGTATAACACCAACTCAAACCAAATCATCCAGAACAGGGTAAGACCAAGGACAGTGCTTTCAAAGCATCCAGTCAGGCTGGCATAGCATCCCCCTATCTGGTGTCCAGGGCAGCTGTCTATCAGCTCCATCTGGTACGCAGGATGAGACCCTCCCTGTCCGCAGACTGTCTCGCCAGAGTGGTGCATGCTCTGGTTATCTCCTGCTTGGACTACTGCAGTGTGCTCTATATGGGGCTACCTTTGAAGGTGACCTGGAAACTACAACTAATCCAGAATGCGGCAGCTAGACTGGTGACTGGGAGCACCGGTCCTGAAAGACCTATATTGGCTCCCAGTACGTTTCCGAGCACAATTCAAAGTCTTGGTATTAACCTTTTAAACCCTAAATGGCCTCGGTCCTGTATACCTGAAGAAGCATCTCCACCCCCATTGTTCAGCCCGGACACTGAGGTCCAGCGCCGAGGGTCTTCTGGCAGTTCCCTCACTGCGAGAAGCGAAGTTACAGGGAACCAGGCAGGGGGCCTTCTCGGTCGTGGCGCCTGCCCTGTAGAACGCCCTCCCACCAGATGCCAATGAAATAAACAACTCTCTGACTTTTAGAAGACATCTGAAAGCAACCCTGTTTAGGGAAGTTTTTAATGTTTGATGTTTTATTCTGTTTTTAATATTCTGTTGGGAGCCACCCAGCGTGGCTGGGGAAACCCAGCCACATGGGCAGGGTATAAACAAACAAACAAACAAATTATTATTATTATTATTATTATTATTATTATTATTATTATTATTAT
>JAXCMG010000005.1:500212-524168 GCA_034642415.1 Podarcis siculus | reverse complement strand
ATTATTATTATTATTATTATTATTATTATTATTATTATTATTATTATTATTATGCCCTCCATATGGTTTGGACAATGGCACCCATCAGCCTCAGCTAGCATGGACGTGGATCTAGAGCATGGGTAGGCAAACTAAGGCCCAGGGGCCGGATCTGGCCCCATCGCCTTCTAAATCCAGCCCGCGGACGGTCTGGGAATCAGCGTGTTTTCATATGAGGAGAATGTGTCCTTTTATTTAAAATGCATCTCTGGGTTATTTATGAGGCCTGCCTGGTGTTTTTACATGAGTAAAATGTGTCCTTTTATTTAAAATGCATCTCTGGGTTATTTGTGGGACATAGGAATTTGTTCATTCCCCCCCCCCCCAAAAAAAAATATAGTCTGGCCCACCACAAGGTCTGAGGGACAGTGGACCGGCCCCCTGCTGAAAAAGTCTGCTGACCCCTGGTCTAGAGGCTCCACCCCCTGGTCTGCCAGGGGCTGCTCTCTGCATTTCAGAGTGCCCGGCTCCTCAGAAGGCATGCCTAAGAGATCTTTTTATTGTGGCATTTCAGCACCAGACCCGTTACGGGAGCGTTTATGTGCTGATAAGAGTCCACCAAGTTGCTTTAAAAACCCACCAAGTTCAGTCAATAGGACTGAGGCCTCATCCTCTCCCTTTTGGCTGACCAACTGCCCTTTGCTCAAGCAAAGAGAGAGGGGGATGAAGGTCTTTTTAAAGGACTCTCCTTCCCTGGAGGTTTTTAAGCCGAGGTCAGATGGCCATCTGCCGTGGATGCTTCCATTGAGATTCCTGCATTACTGGGGGTTGGGCTAGAGGACCTTCAGGGCCCTTCCAACTTTCCGAATCTATGATCCTACGAGTGGCAAATTGTGGCACCAGCTTGCCCAACAGCTTGCTGGTGTTTGTATGACCACTAGGCCTGTTTCCCCAGCATGCCTTGCTGCTGACCCTTTGCTCTTCCCGCCTGCCCCCCCTCCATGCAGATTGGCTGGCAGATGTCCCTCAGGGCTGCTGCAGCCATGGCACAACCTCCTAATCGTGCCCTCCTAGGAGGAACGCAGATCGGGTCTTGCAAGGCTTCGAAGGGGATTTGACACCCTCCAAAATGGATTCATGCTGTCAGGCGGATTTGCAATTAACCCAACCATCCTCTCTCCCCCCCCACTCACCCCAAATGCCCGCTTTGTTTCTCGCCAAAGGCGGGCAGAGACAAAGGCATGTAGATTGCGTTTCCCCAATGCACCCTGCCATTCTGGGAGGGCTCCCTGCACCCGCAATAATCTGACCTGGATGAGAGAGACACTTGCATTGGGCTGTGTTAATTGTGACCTTTTCTTGCCAAGACCATCTCTCCGCCGGCAGCTGAGCCTCCGATTCCAAACAGCCAGGGTTTATTAACATGACTTCTAATCCCCTAACGACCCCCGATTGTTCAGACATATGGACAGCGCCTTCCCCCTTGCCAGATGAACCCCCTACTTCCATCCCACCCACCCCAGGAAACGCTTTGCCTCTGACAAGGCTGGCTTTGAAGTGAAGTGTCTGTCTGCACAGCATCCCAGTTCAGTGGGAGTCCATCATAAATATCAGATTACCAGCCCACCCCCCCACCGCATCCTCTGCCCCATTTTCCCTCTTCTCCCCCCGTCTCATCTGTTTCCAACAGTGGGTTCGCAAAGCCGCTTGCCAGCTGCATGCCCACTTTCCCAGGGCACAGAGAGGGAAGGGTGAACTCTCTGCAAAAAAAGATGCCATCAAAGAGCTTGCGATCAGGGCCACCCTCTCCAGTCCTCCTGGAGCAATTCTAGGTTGCAGAAATACATGGGAATGGAAGGCAATGGAAGAGGGAGAGAGAAAAAGAAAGACAAAGGATAAAAGAAAAGGGATGGGAAGAATGAAAAGAAATAGGATTCCCAGGAGTAATAATAATAATAAATTTATTTATACTCCGCCCTCCCCGGCCAGAACCGGGCTCAGGGCAGCTAACACCAATAAAAGCACAGTAAAAGCATAATGGGGAGAGAGAGAGAGAGAGAGAGAGAGAGAGAGAACCAATTTAAAATACAGGTTAAAATGCAATTTAAAATGCAGGTGATAAAGTAGCTGATAAATCAAGACCATAAGGGGAGGGAAACATAAGGGTCAGACTGAGTCCAAACCAAAGGCCAGGCGGAACAGCTCTGTCTTGCAGGCCCTGCGGAAAGATGTCAAGTCCCGCAGGGCCCTAGTCTCCTGTGACAGAGCGTTCCACCAAGTCGGGGCCAGTACTGAAAAGGCCCTGGCCCTAGTTGAGACCAATCTAACCACCTTGCGACTTGGGACCTCCAAAGTGTTGTCATTTGTGGACCTTAAGGTCCTCTGCGGGGCATACCAGGAGAGGCGGTCCCGTAGGTACGAGGGTCCTAGGCCGCGTGGGGCTTTAAAGGTCAAAACCAGCACCTTAAACCTGACCCTGTACTCCACCGGGAGCCAGTGCAGCTGGTAAAGCACTGGATGAATGTGACCCACGGCAAGGACCCCGTAAGGAGCCTCACTGCGGCATTCTGCACCCACTGGAGTTTCTGGGTCAGCTTCAAGGGCAGCCCTGTGTAGAGCAGCGCAAACATACACCCCTCAAGCCAGTGTGCATTCTACCTCCAGTGTGGTGTAGTGGTTAGGGTGTTGGACTAGGGCCCGGGAGGACAGGGTTCAAATCTCCGCTTATGCGATGAGGCTCACTTGGTGACCACAGGCCAGTGCCTACCTCACAGGGTTGTTGCGATGATGAAATGGGAGCGGGGGAAGGAGGAAGGCCACCTGGAGCTCTTTAGAGGAAAGGTGGGGCAGAAATTTTATAAGGCAAGTAACAGTTGACATGATAGAGGCTTATAAAATCATCCAAGGAAAGGAGAAAGGGTAAAAAAATCACGATACTGGGACTCGTAGACATCCAGTGAAGCTGAACGTTGGACGGTTTGAGAAGGCGAACTTTGCACTGTGAATTTCACTGCGCTCTAAGGCGGTCATGGGAATACTGTATTTTTTGCTCCATAAGACACACTTTTCCCTCCTAAAAAGTAAGGGGAAATGTCTGTGAGTCTTATGAAGCAAATGCATGGTCCCTGGAATTGAATTGCCCAGGGGCAAAAAGCAGATCATGCTTTTTTTTTTTAGAACGAGGGAAGGGGGTGTTGAAACAAAGCCGCTGAGCAGCTGATCGGCAAGCGATCGGGAGGGAGATAAGGGACTCTAGTGATAAAGGAGGCTGCCTGGGAGGCGGGAGGTAAAAGCACATGGACCCTCAGGATTTTTGCACTGGGTCACCCCAAATTCACCATCAGATCACATAGCATGTCCATGGCTACAGCCTGCACCGAAAAATCACGCATCCACTGTTTCGTGGGGCCGCAATGGCGCAAAAACGTGGTTACAAAGCACGGATCCACATGGATCATGCTTTGACTATCTCCCTGGCCTTGACCTGTTCCTCTCCTGCCTTTGGCCTTGAAACAGATCCTGCCCGAGATCAGACCCTGCAGCATTTATTTGCCTATTTCTGATGGACTGAAACAAAGCTCAAAGAAAAGAAAGAAAGAAATATTATGGGAGTGAGTGAGTGAGTGAGTGAGTGAGAGAGAAAGAGAACAGAATTTGCTAGATGGTGACTTGATGGAAAGGATACAGGCGAGGGGGGGCAGCGGGCGGGGGCAGCCTGACCACTTGAGGAAACTCAGTGGATCTTCCTGGAGGCGAGGGGTGTATGTCGCCATGGCAGATGCTGCACATCTGGCAGCTGGGAATGCTCTCTTGGGAACCCCAGAAGACAGTCTATAACTGGCAAAGATCAGCATTCCCAACCAGCTCTCTTGTTTCCTGCACAGCCTTTTGCTTACCAGATGTGTCCTCGCCTCATCTATTTTCCTCTGCTCGCTGCCCACCCCACCCCCCCAATGCAATCCAACAACAAACAAAGCTCTCAGGATGTGAAAATGTGAAATGTGTTTTGGGACACAGATGGACCCTCATCGGGGGGGATTGTACATTCTTCTTCTTCTTTGGTGATCACTCGTAGACGAGTAAGATTGTCTTCCATAAACACGGTTTCAACAATGAGCCCGGAAGTGACTGTGGAGGCCAATTCTGGATCCACACATCTTTCCACAGTGGGGACATTGGTTTCCAGGTGGGAGTTGATCATGGTGTGGATTTGCCAAGCATGCCTTCCTCTTAGCACTTTTCTCCCTTGTGTCCTGAGTTCAAGTGTCTTCAAAGCCCATGACACCTTTGGTAAAGGCTGTTCTCTAATTGGAGTGCTCGCAGGCCAGTGTTTCCCAGTTGTCACTGTTTATACGTTTTTTGAGAATTGCCTTGAGAGAGTCTTTAAACCTCTTTTGTTGACCACCAGCATTACGCTTTCCATTTTTAAGTTCAACATAGATACTGCTTCATAACCAGGCAGACCCTTGGTCTGATATAAAGCGGTATAGAAATGAAATGAATCATCATCATCATCTAGCTTAGTATTGTCTACAAAGACTAGCAGCAGCTCTCCAGAATTTCAGGCAGAAATGCTGGAGGCGCTAGGGATTGAACCAGCTTTCCGCCTTGCCTTGAGGTCTGTTCTGTGGTCTGCATGTTGGGACAGTGCAAACTCTGAACATACAAGGGGTGGGGTGGGATCTAGACACATATAAAAAAAGTTGCGAAAATGCTTTTTTAAAAAAAAGTTTCGAAAAATATATGGAATTGGCCATAGCTCGCCATCGCCATCTAGTGTCCCATTTGTGTAATGCACTTTACAACGCACCGGAAACGTTTTATATGTAGCTGTGTAGCTGAGTCCAGAGTCAAAACCAGCACCTCCCCTTAAAAAAATAAATAAATCTTGTTTATTCAGTGTTTGTATTTTCTTCACCTCCTCAACCAAACATGAAAAAGGGCAAGAATTCATTCCAGACAGCCCAGATGGTTGTCTGTTTGAGGACTCTAACTAATGCCAAGTCCAGATGGCTTTTAAAGCACACTCCTTCTCATTGCTCCCCTCTTAGAACAAACCCCCAGGGGCCATCGCATATCTTTCCAGGATCTGGAAGACAATTCTCCTCTCCAGCCACTCTCCAAAGGGAAGAACAGGATGCTGACGGGTCCTTACCTTAAGCCTTTCCAAGAGCCTGCAGGGTTGTTCAGAGGGTTTTATTCTACAAGGCCACCAGTGCAAGGAACTCTGGCTCCCCCCTTTTCCTTTTAGTTCTGCACATAGATTATTCATTTTTAAGGCACAGTTCACCAAGACCCAGGTGGCCTGTATGTTGCGAAGGACAGAGAGAAGGGCAAGTTAAAAGAAAAAGCATTGCAAGCTCAAGTCTGTGGAACTCTCTTCCACAGGAGGCAGTGAGGACCAGCAGCTTAGTTGGCTTTCAAAGAATATTGGACTAAGAAATAGGGAAATTGAAAAGAACATTGTTCATGTACGGAATAATGGCGGCCAGAATTTTAGCAGCAAGAAATTGGAAAAACACAACAATACCCAACACAGAAGATTGGGAAATCCTGATGGTAGAATATCTGCAGCTAGCGAAAGCGACAGGAAGAGTAAGAGGCCAACCAAAACAAAAAGTC
Source organism: Podarcis siculus (assembly GCA_034642415.1). Classification (NCBI taxonomy): domain Eukaryota; kingdom Metazoa; phylum Chordata; class Lepidosauria; order Squamata; family Lacertidae; genus Podarcis; species Podarcis siculus. The sequence continues at coordinate 518,567 of JAXCMG010000005.1, read as the reverse complement.
TATAAGGATTGGAGAATCTTTAAAGAATATTTAGAAAACTGTGGAATAAACGGAAACATCTTGGCAGAATTAGACTGATCCCTGTATTGTATAAATGTAAGTTTGTAGGGAGGTAAAAAGAAATTATATAAGAAACATGTAACTGTGCGGTATAAAGTAATGGATAGACGAAGTACAGTGAGATTAATTGGAAGTCAGTTTTAAATTTCTTTTCTATAAATTTTATAATTGTGTTCAATACCAGGAGTATATATGATGATAATTATATTAATCTTCTTATATCTTAATAGTGTGGTGGTTTGTTTGATTTTTCTGTTATTTGTTTGTTTGATTGTATGATTGTTTACTTGTATGTACGTCTGTTTTTCATAAATGTATTTATTTTAAATTAATAAAGTTTTTTGGGGTTTTTTAAACCCTACTGCTGGTCTCATCTGCTCAATCCACCAGAGTCAGCGTGGTATAGCGGTTAAGAGCAGTGGACTCGTAATCTGGTGAACCGGGTTCGATTCCCCGCTCCTCCACATGCAGCTGCTGGGTGACCTTGGGCCAGTCACACTTCTCTGAAGTCTCTCAGCCCCACTCACCTCACAGAGTGTTTGTTGTGAGGGAGGGAGGGAAAGGAGATTGTTAGTCGCTTTGAGACTCCTTAGGGTAGTGATAAAGCGGGAAACAAATCCAAACTCCTCCACCAGAGCCTGTCTTCGCAAGCAAGGGAAGTCCCCAACTCACCAACGCTTTGAGACCCACCAGCTACCCTCACCTGTTTCAACCGGCCTGTTGAAGCCATTTCCAGTGTGCAGCCGCTGTTGCATGCTGACAGCTTCTAGGAGCCGCAGGCGAGAGCTGAGGGCAGGGTGGGGACCAAAGGTGGACAAACGTACCCAGAAGGAGCACGACATGTCCCCCACCAGAGGTACTATTCCTCCCCAATGCCCAATGTAGCCTCCTGACAAAGCTACAATTCCCACAGTTCTCTTGGAAAGAAGGATTGATGGTTAGGCTATTCCGAGAACTGCAGCTCTAGGAGGACAATAGAGGTCTCCTAACAACTCTCAGTGCCATTAACAAACTTGTTGTGTTGTTGTTTAGTCGTTTAGTCGTGTCTGACTCTTTGTGACCCCCTGGACCAGATCACGCCAGGCACTCCTGTCTTCCACTGCCTCCCGCAGTTTGGTCAAACTTATGCTGGTCGCTTCGAGAACACTGTCCAGCCATCTCGTCCTCTGTCGTCCCCTTCTCCTTGTGCCCTCCATCTTTCCCAACATCAGAGTCTTTTCCAGGGAGTCTTCTCTTCTCATGAGGTGGCCAAAGTATTGGAGTCTCAGCTTCAGGATCTGTCCTTCCAGTGAGCACTCAGGGCTGATTTCCTTAAGAATGAATAGGTTTGATCTTCTTGCAGTCCATAGGACTCTCAAGAGTCTCCTCCAGCACCATAATTCAAAAGCATCAGTTCTTCGGCGATCAGCCTTCTTTATGGTCCAGCTCTCACTTCCATACATCAAACTGGGAAAACCATAGCTTTAACTATTCGGACCTTTTTTGGCAAGGTCTCTGCTTTTTAAGATGCTGTCCAGGTTTGTCACTGCTTTTCTCCCAAGAAGCAGGAGTCTTTCAATTTCGTGACTGCTGTCACCATCTGCAGTTAACAAACTACAGTCCTCCAAATTCTTTGCAGGAAGCCACTGTGGTTTCGAGTGGTATCATAGTGCCTGAAATGCACGGTGTGAATGTGACCCTAATTTTCCCGGGACGTGCATGAGTTGGGCTCTGGAAATGTGGCACAACCTATTTTTAACAGGCACCACCTGGCCCCGGGGTGAATTGGCTCCACTCCTAAGCAGCTCTGCAAAGTCCTGTTTTCATGGACACAGAGGGAACCTGCATGACAATCAGAGGCTCAGGATGAAACGAAGGAGAGGAACTGGGTGTGGAACAAATGGAAAAATACTACAAAAAAAGGGAGTAGATATCCCTAATCCCAGAGATGCGACAAAAGAAAGCCAGAGGGCTGAACACACACACCTATATCCTGATCCGTGCTGGATTTCTTGGCTGGTGAATTGCAGAAAGGACAAAGTTGCTGCCTCAGAGCTCAGCTCTTAATCCTGGCACAGTGGAGGCGGCAGAAAGAACAGAAACGGGGGGGATTTTCACAGGGCCTTTAACCTTCTCCTGTATCCTTTAAGATTTGACTGCTTTAGTTCTCTTTCCTCCCAGGATGCTTGGCGCAGCCTTAATCTTTGATGTGTCTAGTCCAGCCATCCCCAACCACATGCCCTCCCAAGGGCTGCTGGGAGTTGTAGTCCAAGATGTTCTGTGTTTGCCTGAACTTGAGTCTGGATTAAGGATTCAGAGCTTCTGTGTTCTGATTCAATACATGATGTCCAATCACAGAACATTTCAGGATTTGGGCCTCTGCCATTGGCCCTTGAACTCTGAGTCGTGATTTGCAGCTTGGAAGTTTAGACAGCCAATCACATTGGGAGTGGGAGTGGTCCAGGTTTTCAGAAATGTAAATAATAATAATAATAATAAATAATTTTATTTATACCTCACCCTCCCCGGGCAGAGCTGGGCTCAGGGTGGCTAACACCAATAAAATCACAGTACAAACATAATAGGGGGAAAAGAGGGGGGGACAACAATTTAAAATACAGGTTAAAATGCAATTTAAAATGCAGCCTTATTTTAAAAGTCGCCAATAGATCAAGACCATAAGGGGAGGGCAACATAAGGGTCAGACTGAGTCCAAACCAAAGGCCAGGCGGAACAGCTCTGTCTTGCAGGCCCTGTGGAAAGATGTCAAGTCCCGCAGGGCCCTGCTCTCTTGTGACAGAGCGTTCCACCACGTCGGGGCCAGTACTGAAAAGGCCCTGGCCCTAGTTGAGACCAATATAACCACCTTGCAACCTGCATTGCTTTGTAAGTAGTTGCTTTGCCCCTGTTTCCCAGTTATGTAGTTCAATAAAGGTTCTTGCTGTTATCACTGTGTCTTGCCTCGTGGGAACCCACCTACACTTCACAAAGCATCTGCAGGAGGCCAGGTGAATAACGTAAGGAAAGCTTGCTGGATCAGCCAAAGGGCCCATCTAATCCAACATCCTGTTCTTACAGCGGCCAATCAGATGTCTGTGGAAAGCCTTGCAAGCAGATTCTGGCATGAGTGTTGCTGGCGAAGGCTGCCTTATACTTTTCTTATCAATCTAGATGATCATGGGGTATTTGGGGTGCTAGAAGAGGGGTAGCACTTCTGGTGGGAGACTCATCAGGCTCCTTCTGGGGTAGTTAGTCCACTTTTGGCCTCAACACTGCACTCTGCTCACACCTGTGGCTCCCAGAAGCTGTCAGTATGCGTCAGCAGCCACACTCTGGGAACAGCTTTGACTCGCTGGCTAAACCGGGAGAGGAGAGCCAGTGGGTCTCAAACCCTCAGTGACTTAGGGTCTTCCTCTGCATCCGGTTGGCCACTGTGAGAGCAGGAAGCTGGACCAGATGGGACCTAATCCAGCAGCCTCCCCTTAGGTCCTTGTGTATACCTGTATACCCGAAGGAGCGTCTCCATCAGCATCATTCAGCATGGGCGCTGAGGTCCAGCTCCGAGGGCCTTTTCGCTGCTTCCCTAATTGCGAGTTTCATCATTTGTGGTTTTATAATTTGCTGGAAGCCACCCAGAATGGCTAGGGCAGCCCAGTCAGAAAGGTGGCATATAAATATTAAATTGTTGTTGTTGTATAATCAGGCAGAGGGCCTTCTTGGTAGTGGCGCCCTCCCTGTGCAACGCCCTCCCATCAGACGTCAAGGAGATAAATAACTATGCAACTTTTAGAAGACATCAGAAAGCAGCCCTGTACAGGGAAGTTTTTAATGCTTGATGTTTCGTTATACAGTGGTACCTCGGGTTACATACGCTTCAGGCTACAGACGCTTCAGGTTACAGACTCCGCTAACCCAGAAATAGTACCTCGGGTTAAGAACTTTGCTTCAGGGTGGGAACAGAAATTGTGTAGCAGTGGTGCGGCGGCAGCAGGAGGCCCCATTAGCTAAAGTGGTGCTTCAGGTTAAGAACAGTTTCAGGTTAAGAACGGACCTCCAGAACGAATTAAGTTCTTAACCCGAGGTACCACTGTATTTTTTATATCTGTTGGGAGCTGCCCAGAGTGGCTGGGGCAACACAGTCAGATGGATGGGGTACAATTATTATTACAGTGGTACCTCGGGTTAAGTACTTAATTCATTCTGGAGGTCCGTTCTTAACCTGAAACTGTTCTTAACCTGAAGCACCACTTTAGCTAATGGGGCCTCCTGCTGCCGCCGGAGCACGATTTCTGTTCTCATCCTGAAGCAAAATTCTTAACCTGAAGCACTATTTCAGGGTTAGCGGAGTGTGTAACCTGAAGCGTATGTAACCTGAAGTGTATGTAACCCGAGGTACCACTGTATTATTAGTCTCACAGGTCCTGCTTCCCAGCCTTGCTGCGACACTCTCACCCCCCATCTTTTGCCCACTCAACAATTTCTCCTCCGAATTTACGTCACCTTGCCTTTCAGAAGCCAAGGTGCTTTCCGGCCCAAGGAGAACGGAGGCAACTGAATGGTTGACTGCAGAGTACAAGCTGTGGCTGTCATTTCCTCTGCTGCTCCATCCCCCCCCCTCCTCCTCTGCCCTCCAAGCACACCCCCAAATACCCTTGGGGACTCAAGCCCTTGCAGAGCCAGCTGGAGCGGGCGAGCCACTGCCCCCCCCCAGCAACCCGCTTTCATCCAGACTGCTGCTAAGAAGCCGATCTCGTTTCCAGCCTCTAAGTCACTTACGCAGATTAAAACCAGCAAGCCAATGTCCCAGTCCTGACCCCAGGAGACCCCATTTAAAGCTCCCTTCCTGAGCTCCCCTTACAAGGCTTCTCTGTTCTCAGGCACTAAATGGGTTCTGGTGAGACCCAGGGAGCCCCACTGCACACACACAGTTGGGGGGGGGGGAGAGCAGAGATAAGGGGGCTATTTTAATCTGAGCCTTATCAGGTTTTTTCCCTCCCAAAGAGGGAGTTGGGAGCAAAAGGTCAAGAAAGTCCCACCCTTATCATCTCCTCCCTGGGGGCTTCAGGAATGGGGGAGATGGAGGTAAAGAATGAGCGGGGGGGGGGCGTTGGAGGGGGGGCTGGGAAGCAGCAGCAGCAGCTCTGACCTAAAGCATCCCCCAAACGCATGTTTATTCCATTGTTTTTAAAATACTGTTCCAATACAGGACTTCATTCAAACCTTCCCACAACACGCGCTGCAAATAAACTTAATTCCGCCGCCCATGAGCTCTTACAATGAGAAAACAGATTCAGGTAGGTAGCCGTGTTGGTCTGATGCAGTCAAAATAAATTTAAAAAATTAAAAAATTGTCCAGTAGCACCTTAGAGGCCAACTAAGTTTGTTCTGGGTGTCTGAAGAAGTGTGCATGCATACGGAAGCTTATACCCAGAACAAACTTAGTTGGTCTCTAAGGCACTGTGGGTTAAACCACAGAGCCCAGGGCTTGCCGATCAGAAGGTCGGGGGTTCGAATCCCTGCGACGGGGTGAGCTCCCGTTGCTCGGTCCCTGCTCCTGCCAACCTAGCAGTTCAAAAGCACGTCAGAGTGCAAGTAAATAAATAGGTATCGCTCCGGCGGGAAGGTAAACGGTGTTTCCTTGCGCTGCTCTGGTTCGCCAGAAATGGCTTAGTCATGCTGGCCACATGACCTGGAAGCTGTACGCCAGCTCCCTCGGCCAATAAAGCGAGATGAGCGCCACAACCCCAGAGTCGGTCACGACTGGGCCTAATAGTCAGGGGTCCCTTTACCTTTACCTTAAGGTGCTACTGGACAATTTTTTTATTTATTTCGACTGAGAAAACAGCTTTGCTAAATTGTAGATTTATGAACACACATGCAAGTGCTGTTAAGGATGGAGAGAGAAGGTGGTTTGGGGGCCCCTTGAATTTATTTTTATTTTTATTTTTGCAGTTTTACTCTGCAACATTCTTGAATTCTCCCTTGTCCACACCTTCTCCCCCCTAAACGCATCTCTCCTATGCAGACTTTCAAAGCCCAGGGAATATTGGGATTTAGGGAAGACAGCACCATCAAGAAAGGGCCCTCATACCTTCGTTTAATGCGGATCGATCATGAACCCCTTGTGCCTTGTTTAACACCCCCCTTATCCATGTGACATTGTCCTTTCTTCATCTCTGCCGCTCTGGGCTGGATGCCCAGTGGGGGAAGAGGGGCAAGAAAGGAGGCAGACAGCAATAACAACAGCATTCTGGTCACTGCCAGGCGATGAGCCAGTGCTTTAACTTCCCATAGTGCCCTGGAGTGATGCTACATTGGCAGAGGGGCATTGTGGGAAATTCACATTCTTGGCAATTACCAGAGTGCTGGAGTGATGGGGGGGGGGGAGAGAGAACTGCTGAAAATGGAGGCTTGCTCCCGACTCTGCTCCCCCACCCCTGCCAAAGCATGAGAAGAAGACCCCCACCCACCTCCCCTCACTCCCCCTGGGCATCCAGCCCAGAGGGGAAGAGATGAAAGTCCCCCATCCATCCTTTGCAAGCTCCCTTTCCTTCCTTCTTCCCCCTCACTGAGGGAGCCTGCCTTCCTCCTGGTCTCCTGAGCCAGCCTCAAAGCAGGAGGGGACCTCCGTCATTTCCCTCTCTCCACACCCCCACCCCATTTTAAAAATAGCTTGAGATTTATTTTCTGGCAGCATGGAAAGCCCCCCGGGGGCATACGAGAGGAAGCAGACAGGCTTCTGAAAGCCGGGGGAAGGTAGTGGGGGAGCTGTGGGGGGAGGAAGAAGGGGAGAGGGATGAAAAGGCCAGGAAACCACCCCGCTGGCTCTCCAACAGCCCTGAGGAGGGGAACAGGCTCAAAATGCAAACAGCATGCGGTTAGGGTGGAAACTCCCAGGCCAGAGACAACGGTGGCATTGTCTGTTCCCTGAGAGGGCGCTTGCTTTGTGGCCTGTGCCCAGATGGGGTGGGGAGAGGGGCAGAACCGAAGGGGCTTCTGCCAGCGCTGTGCCCACCTGGCCCTGATTTAACCAGCTCGCAGGTCTTTTAAGGATAAAGCAGCTCCTTTTCCCTCATGGAGTATCCAAGAGCCCATATTCTTCTTCTTTGGCGATCCCTCGTAGCCAAGTAAGATTGTCTTCCATGAACACGGCTTTTACAATGAGTCTGTAAGTGACTGTGGAGGCCAATTCTGGATCCATACATCCTTCCACAGTGGGGACATAGGTTTCCGGGCAGGAGCTGATCACGGTGTGGATTTGCCAAGCGTGCCTTCCTCGTAGCATGTTTCTCCCTTGCGTCCTGAGTTCGAGCGTCTTCAAAGCCCATACAGTGGTTAAGTACTTAATTTGTTCCGGAGGTCCGTACTTAACCTGAAACTGTTCTTAACCTGAAGCACCACTTTAGCTAATGGGGCCTCCTCCTGCTGCCGCACCGCCGGAGCACAATTTCTGTTCTCATCCTGAAGCAAAGTTCTTAACCCGAGGTACTATTTCTGGGTTAGCGGAGTCTGTAACCTGAAGCGTATGTAACATGAAGCATATGTAACCTGAGGTACCACTGTACAGTCATACCTCCGGTTACAGACGCTTCAGGTTGCGGTTTTTCGGGTTACGGACTGCCGAAACCCGGAATTACCGGAACGGGTTACTTCCGGGTTTTGGTGGTTGCGCATGCGCAGAAGAGCCGAATCGCAACCCGTGCATATGCAGACACACAGCTGCGGGTTGCGAGCGCTGCAGGTTGCGAAAGTGCATCCCGCACGGATCACATTCGCAACCCGAGTGTCCACTGTATAGAGTCTTTATGTAGGTTCCCTATTGGTAGGAGAAAATAACAGAGGCCAACCAGAGAATATTGAGAAGCAAGGCAGCTAGTAAGCCTGATCTTTATTAACTGTTGCAACAGGGTGCTCACTCACCACAAACAGGGGGGACCCAGAACAATGGTGCGCAAGTCCTTATATAGACTTTTGAAATTGCCCACCCTGTAGCTCAAGACCACCCCCCAAAACATCATGCATATATCACTGAAGGAGGCGGTCTCCAACAGAAATCCTATTTGTCAGGATACCTGATAATGGTCACTGATTGCTTTACCTGGGCAGCCTGCCCATTCCTTTTGAGATGCTAAATACTTAGTTCCTGGATCCAGGTCACAGGCTCACCCTATTCATACACAAATATGCCCTTAAGACAGGCTTTTTGAGTAAAGAGACAAGGGGGAGGCTTTCCCACTTCTTTCCTCACTGCAGAAGAATATTTGAGGTCACTGGGAGAGTCAAAATGGCTTCAGGATTGCTGTCCTGTACTATTTCAGACACAGGTAGGTAGCCATGTTGGTCTGGTGTAGTCAAAACAAAATAAAAAAATTCCTTCCAGTAGCACCTTAGAGACCAACTAAGTTTGTTATTGGTATGAGCTTTCATGTGCATGTACACTTCTTCAGATACACTGAGACAGAAGTCACCAGACCCTTATATATAGTGAGAGGGTGGGGAGGGGTATTACTCAGAAGGGTGGTGGGAATGGGTGATTGGCTGATAGGTGTGGTAAACCTGCTGACGACTGTTGACGACTGCAATTGGTCTTACAGGAAAAAGCAAGGGGTGAAATGGCTAAAAATAGCTTTATCATGTGTAATTATTCTCAGTAATATCAATAGCAAACTTAGTTGGTCTCTAAGGTGCTACTGGAAGGATTTTTTTTATTTCAGACCTGTGGTTTATATACTTATGTGCAGTATGTGTTTGCCTTGTGCATTTATGAACACTTATTTTATATTTGGGACCTTAGAATTCTTATAACACAGGCCTCTGTCTAGTGATTGTGTGTGTGTGTGACTTCCCACAGATCCAGCATTTTGTGAAAAGTGAGTTGTATTAGCCTGCCGGTATGGTGCCAGCCCAGGCCACGGATCCCTGGCACGCCAACCCTGCGAGCTACGCACGCTGGGACTTGCCCACATTGCCTTTGGCTTCCTTTTGGGGTCGCCGGCTTTCAGTGACCTGCTGGGGCTCTTCCACTTTTGAACAGCAGCAAGGGATGTGCACCAGAGGGACTTTTTCTCCATCCTCAGCACCAGTTGGATTTCTGCCGTGTTGCAGAGACAGGAACTTTGCTGGGGCAGGAAGGGAGGGGGGACTTGTCAAAGTTAGGGAGAGAAAAGCAGTGGATGCGCAAGAGGTGCAAACATAGCAGGTAATGCTCCCACCAATACTGCAGTGCTGGCAGGGACTGCACCTGTTGGATTTCTGCCTGTTCCGCCGCTGCGTAAAGGGGCTGGGACTTCTGTCAGAAAGAAAGGCAGCAACCCTGTTTTCCACCCCTGTTTTCCTCTCTCGTTTACCTCCTTTACCTTTGTCCTTCCTCCTTTCACTGTCTATTGTTGTGAGTTTCTGAGAACGTTATGTCGTCAGCGTTTGGGGGAATTAATGTACTCAGAGAATCACACGCATATAAAAAGGCCTGTGGGCCACTTCCGTCCTCTTGGTTACATAAACCACGTGGAGGTTTGGGACTGTTTTGCCATGATACGAAGAAGAAAGTTTCCAGAGTTAAACCATCCTGGGTTTAATAGCGCTCTCCTGCAACTAGCCTCTGTCTGGCATCAGCGGAACAATATCCCCAGTCCCAGATCTGATCCATCTGTCAGTGCAGGAATATGCAGATCTTCCACACAGGGATCGAACCTGCAACCTAGATCTAGTTGAGATTCCTGTATCGCAGAGGGTTGGACTAGATGGCCCTTAGGATCCCTTCCACCGCTAAGATTCTTTTTTAAAAACAAATTGTTGGTTTTGAAACAAATACAATAATCCTTAATCACATTTCCAGCAGCATATCCAATGGTGCTTTTTTGACCCATTGTCTCTAGACATACACTTGCACATTTAACTTTCAAACACATTCCGACATTCAATAATCCCTCCACTGAGAATATTGAGTGGTTGGTGAAGTTTACAGCATGCTATTCTTTGAAGGTGGAGGGACGCGGGTGGTGCTGTGGGTTAAACCATAGAGCCTAGGACTTGCCGATCAGAAGGTCGACTGTTCAAATCCCCGCAACGGGGTGAGCTCCCGTTGCTCTGTCCCTGCTCCTGCCAACCTAGCAGTTCGAAAGCACATGAAAGTGCAAGTAGATAAATAGGTACCGCTCCAGCGGGAAGGTAAACGGTGTTTCTGTGCACTGCTCTGGTTCGCCAGAAGCGGCTTAGTCATGCTGGCCACATGACTGTACGCCGGCTCCCTTGGCCAATAAAGCGAGATGAACGCCGCAACCCCAGAGTCATCCGCGACTGGACCTAATGGTCAGAGGTCCCTTTACCTTTACCTTTAACCAGGTGGACCAATTTTCTGATGCAGCGTAAGACAGCTTCCCGTGTTCCAGTCTTCCTGCATGTTAGCATATCCCATAATAACCTCACCAGATCCAGCCTTCCCTCCACTGACCACCATCGCTGAAGCATCTTGCTGTGGGAGGAGGATGTGCCCTTATATTTTGCAGCAGTGGAAGCTGCAATGCTCTCTAGACGCAGCCAGGAGGGTGCTGAGACTGGCAAGGGTCTAAGGGAAACAAAACACTGATCGTGCTGCACCGAAGGCACCCAGTTGGTTCCTGTACCCAGTTTGCAAGACCGGCCTGTTGGTTGGTTTTTTTAACCTTTGAAGCTGGAAAGTCTTTGGGTCCAGGAAACTTCAAGGTCAGCCTGCTCCCATAGGAACCTCCCTGCAGGTTGAGATCAGTGCTGGCATCAGAACCTGGCATATTTTCACCTGAGATATTAAGACTAGACAAACTGGGAATGCAGGCCAGTCAATGGGCCAAAGGGGCAGCGGGTGGCATGAGTGAAATCTAGGCAGAAACCCAACCAACCAGGGCACCTGGCAAACTCTATTGCAATTGAATTCTGCTCCTGTTCACTCTGTTGCTAGCTGAAATGTTATAATTCAGTTGGTCTGGGCAATTTTTCTTTTCTTTTTTTCTTTTATATTTTTTTTAATCATTTTTCAATTTTACAACAAATGTACCAATACAAATTCAATAAAAAACACCAATCATCAAACTGACTCCCCCGTGGTTTCTGTTTTATCCTTGCTACTGCATATCCAGATTTATACTATTTATTAGTTCTCCTTAAAACTCCCTTTGAATTATTTCTTCACTGCCCGTTTAACGTTAATCCTGCTAATGAGTTCAGTTGTTTACAATGGCTTTTCAAATACAGTTGTACCTTGGTTCTGGAACGCCTTGCGACTCGAACGTTTTGGCTGCCAGATGCCGCAAACCCAGAAGTGAGTGTTCCGCTTTGCAAACATTTTTCAGAAGCTGAACATTGCTGTATTGTTTTTAATATTCAGTTGGAAGCCGCCCAGAGTGGCTGGGGAAACCCAGCCAGATAGGCGGGGTATAAATAATATATTATTATTATTATTATTATTATTATTATTATTATTATTACATCCGATGCAGCTTCTGATAGAGTGCAGAAAGTTCCTGCAGCCAATTGGAAGCCGTGCCTTGGTTTTTGGATGTCGAATGGACTTCTGGAACGGATTTTGTTCGAGAACCAAGGTACGACTGTAGTTCACAAGTTTCCCCCATTCTTTACTAAAAAAAATATCTTCTTCTTGATTTCTTATTCTTCTGGAAAGTTTCGCCATCTCTGTGTAGTGCATCAATTTTTATCTGGCCTCCTTCCTTGGTTGGAGTTGTATCTTCTTTTCATCTCTGGACAAGGGCAGTTTTGCTATATGAGCAGCTCCAGGCTGGTGGTTGTTTCACAAATGTATTTTGCACTGGGCCATCTTACCCATAAGCGCTAGGGGTGCGGGGCACCCGGGCGCGGGCTCTCAGGGGCGCCAGGGCGAGAGTCCAGGGCCCGAGAGTTGAGTCTGGGGAAGAAGAAGAAGAGTTTGGATTTGATATCCCGCTTTATCACTACCCGAAAGAGTCTCAAAGTGGCTAACATTCTCCTTTCCCTTCCTCCTCCACAACAAACACTCTGTGGGATGAGTGGGGCTGAGAGACTTCAGAGAAGTGTGACTGGCCCAAGGTCACCCAGCAGCTGCAGGTGGAGGAGCGGAGACGCGAACCCGGTTCCCCAGATTACAAATCTACTGCTCTTAACCACTACACCACACTGGGTCCAGAAGAGCCTGCCCATCGGTTGGAGCACAGCGGTGGGCTCTTCTGCTGTGGGCAGCTCTGCACCGCGGGTTTGGGGGGCGACCGAGCCAGCAAAACAGTGAGGAGGCCAGCTGGCTCAACCCTCCTGCGCACCTGGGACTAGGCAACCTGAAGGGGGGGCTTTGGGTGGATATTTGCACCCCGGCGCCACATATGCTTAAGACAGCCCTGATTTTGCAACATGTCATTGATGCAATAATAGTGCGTTTGTGGTGCATTTATACTGGACCATCCAAACACCATTCCACTTTATTCGTCTTACATGTTTGATGAGTCAGTCTGGATGGTCGCTGTGGGTCCCTTCCGAGCCTGTGATCCTCCTTATGTGACTCTATAGGAGGAAACTTGCTGAACTGATCAGATTAGCTTCTCTGTAAGATAACAGCCTAAGATGTCCAGTTAGGTACCGCCATTTACATGTCCAAAGAAGTTGCCCTGTTGCCACAGAGATGCTGCTTCCCTGATGTTACTGCATTATTTGTGGGAATGTTGTTCTTCTGTGATCCCTCGTAGCTGAGTAAGATTGTCTTCCATAAACACAGTTTTAACAATGAGTCCGTAAGTGACTGTGGAGGCCAATTCTGGACCCACACGTCCTTCCACAGTGGGGATATAGGTTTCCCGGCAGGTGTTGGTCACGGTGAGGGTTTGCCAAGTGTCCCTTCCTCTTAGCGCATTTCTCAGGGGGAGGGGGCTCCAGACCAGGTGTAACAGGAAGTTCTACCTTGGCTGGAGTAACATCCCCCTGTCTGTGTCCACTCTAGGGAAACAAAGAATGTTGTACTTGACTGCTCCAATGGATTACATCCCACACAAAAGTGCAGCAACTCCCGTGGAGCATTTGTGCTGCAAAAAGTTACAGGAACTCAGCACGAAACATCTGTGAGGTACAAGCAGTGGGCTGCTTGTATCCTACCCAACTCCACCTTGAGCACAAATCCTGATGAAGGTGACATAAAAAGGGATCTCCAAAGGGGACCGATGCTGTGTGAATTTGTATTGCGGGAGGGATGTATTCTCTAGCCGCCTTGGGAGGTTTTTAAATCAAAAGGCAGGTGATGCATTTCCTTCCCCGGTGAGTTAATTAATGAATTAATTAGGGCTGTGTCAGATCTTGCAGTGGAGCAAGGAGATTTGCCACCTGGAAGCTGCTTGCTGTTGCCATAGTTACTTCGTCACAGGCCAGCCGGCCATCATTGACCCCATTTTTAAAATCCCTCCTGAGTCGGATTCAGTGTTCTGACACCATGTGGCACCCCCACAGTGTTTGACTTCCCTTCCCTTGCCCTCCAGCGCAGAAGAAAGCCTCAACGGGTCAGAATGATGTCTGCATCGCCCAGGTCAACATCCTGCTTCTTATTGCAGCTGGCCAGACGCCGGCTGAAAGAGAGGCCAGGACTAGACTGTTTCTGCTCAGGAAGTTGTTCTCAACCCGCTGCCTTACGTTCGCCATATTCCAAACACCTTTGTTTAGGTTGCTTCAAGACAACTCTCTTTATTGAACAGACACCCAAGTTTGTTTGCACAAAGGGCGATTCCAGACTGTCACTATTTTGGGGTAGGATCCAGTCACATGCAGACAAATTTAAGCTGCCCAATGATAGCTGCAACAAACCTGCTTTCCCCTAAAGATCAGGCTTGAAGGAGAGGGTGCTGGATCAATCCATCAACCTCTGATGGATGATTTAGAAGGATTGGGTCCGGCATCACTTTTGGTGTGTGTGTGTGTGTGTGTGTGTGTGTGTGTGCGCGCGCGCGCGCGCCAGTATCCATACTCAGCAGAGTTACATCTCAATGCAGTTCCTTTCTTGGAAGCATCTTCGGGGTTGAAGGTACACACACAGTAGGCAATAAACACTCATGGATGCCATAAAGATTTAGTCGTGTAGAGGTTTGCTTGACAGGCATAAAAGCATACAGGTTTACCTCTGGTTGTGAATGGGATCCATTTGGGAGGCCCGTTCGCAACATGAAAAGCCTGCAACCTGAAGCGTCGTATCTGCGCAGGTGAGTAGCGTGATTTGGTGATTGTGCGCATGCGCAAGCGGCGAAACCCAGAAGTAACCCTTTCTGGTACTTCCGGGTCACCGCGGGACGCAACTTGAAAAAACATAACATGAAGCAAACGTAACATGAGGTATGACTGTATTGGTAGCAAATATATACAGTCGTATCTTGGATCCGAACGCCTTGCGAGTTGAATGTTTTGGCTCCTGACCGCCGCAAACCCGGAAGTGAGTGTTTGGTTTACAAATGTTCTTTGGAACCCGAACGTCCAATGCGGCTTCCACTGCTTCCAATTGGCTGCAGGAGCTTCCTGCAGCCAATCGGAAGCCGCGCCTTGGTTTCCGAATGTTTTGGAAGTCGAATGGACTTCCGGAACGGATTCCGTTTGACTTCCAAGATACCACAGACATTCACCACTGCTGTGGTCAAGGCATGCTCAGAGTCCAACAAGAGTCCAAAACTCTCTCTCTGCATCTCTCACCGCAAGGTGCAAGCAAGAGACTCACAACAAGTTACAACAAGTTACGCAGAACCGTTGTTATCAGTACTTCCTGTCACACTGCAGTTGCCCAAAGAACAGTTCCCACAGAAAATGTCCTTGCATAGACACAACAAGCTCAGCCTTCTGCTTCTTCTTGAAACTTCTTCTCTGTTTCTGGAACAAATGATTCTCACACACACAGAGAGAATATCCAACAGAATGATGGGCAGAACAACTGTTTTGATGCAACGCCATCTAACCTGGCACAAACAATTCAGGGTGAATGCTCATTAAGCAGCCGACATCATCTGAGCTCCCTGCAAGTGATAAGGATGGGTGCTCAGTAAACAGGTCACCTGGAAGCACCCAAACTTTGCAGGGAGGTGAGATGGCATTGCACCCTGAGTTCTTCCCACACACTTTCCAGTACATTTTTCTGTTGCTTTCTGGATTGCAAAATGTCTATTTTGGGGAGGGGCCGGGCAGGTTTGTTGTTGCTGGTGTTGCTATTTATTACGTAAGCTTCGGCGAAGATATTTAGGATGGTTTGGAGGTCATCCTCTGAGTGTGCACACACTACGTTACCATCAGCATACTGCAGCTCTATGACGGAAGTTATGGTAACTTTACTCTTTGCTTTCAGCCTACTCAGATTAAAGAGCTTTCCATCTGTTTGATATATGATTTCTACTCTGGTGGGGAGTTTCCCTTCGGCAATGTGTAGGATCATGGCAATGAAGATAGAACTAATGCCAGTGTACTGGAAGAAGAAAAGATCACCAGTGTTGAAGCAACGATCCTTCAACATCAACTTCGTTGGACTGGTCATGTTGTTTGGATGCCTGATGATCGTCTTCCAAAGCAACTACTCTATTCTGAACTTAAAAATGGAAAGCGTAATGCTGGTGGCCAACAAAAGAGGTTCAAAGACTCTCTCAAGGCAAATCTTTAAAAAAATGTAGTATAAACACTGACAATTGGAAAACATTGGCCTGCGAGCGCTCCAGTTGGAGAACAGCTTTTACCAAAGGTGTCATGAGCTTTGAAGATACTTGAACTCAGGACGAAAGGGAGAAACGTACTAAGAGGAAAACACATTTGGCAAGCCCTCACCGTTATCAGCTTCTACCCAGAAACCTATGTCCCCACTGTGGAAGGACGTGTGGATCCAGAACTGGCCTCCACAATCACTTACGGACTCACTGCTAAGACTGTGTTCAAGGAAGACAATCTTACTCGGCTACAAGGGATCACCAAAGAAGAAGATTTATTACATTTGTATGCAACCTTTCTTCCAAGGAGTTCAAGGTAGCTTCATATCCTACAACGTTTCTCCAGTGAAAATAGGGACGTCCCATTCCATAACGAAAATTTTACTATTTATACCCCACACATCTTACTGGGTTGCCCCAGCCACTCTGGGCAGCTTCCAACATATATAAAAACATAATAAAACATTAAACTTTAAAAAAAATTCCCCTATACAGGATTGCCTTCAGACGTCTTGGGGGTCAGATAACTTCATCCCCTCCAACATTTCTCCAATGAAAATAGGGACATCCTAAGGAAAAGTGAGGGATGCGGGTGGCGCTGTGGGTTAAACCACAGAGCCTAGGACTTGCCGATCAGAAGGTCGGCGGTTCGAATCCCCGCGACGGGGTGAGCTCCCGTTGCTCAGTCCCTGCTCCTGCCAACCTAGCAGTTCGAAAGCAGTCAAAGTGCAAGTAGATAAATAGGTACCACTCCAGTGGGAAGGTAAACGGCGTTTCCGTGCGCTGCTCTGGTTCTCCAGAAGCGGCTTAATCATGCTGGCCACATGACCCGGAAGCTGTACACCAGCTCCCTCGGCCAATAAAGCCAGATGAGTGCCGCAACCCCAGAGTCGTCCGCGACTGGACCTAATGGTCAGGGGTCCCTTTACCTTTAAGGAAAAGTGGGACATTCCGGGATCAAATCAGAAACCGAGATGGCATCTTTAAATCAGGGATGTCCCTGCAAAATAGGGACCCTTGGAGGATCTGTAGCTTACACAGTTCTCCTCCTCTTCATTTTGTCAAAGCCAGCACTTTGAATTAGGCCTGGGAACTAATTGTCAAGCCAGGACTGACGTTTTATGCCCACAGCACATACATAGTGAACTGCAGAACATTCATCATTTGCTTCTGCAAGAGGTCATTTGTTTGGCTGTTTCAACCCAGGCCCCTTGGCTTCTCCTTCCCTCCCTCCCTCTCTCTCTCCCCCCCTCACCCCCCACCACTCACCCCCAGCCCAGATTCGAGATTCAACTCCCTTCTCCCCTTCACCTTTGCTCCTGCGCTGCCAAGGGTATTGCCCTTGCGCGCAACAGTTCTTGTTGCTGTTTTTCAGGGTTGCTTATTCCTATTTTCTACCACGGTCACATTTCCCCCACCAGATGCATCCCTCCCCCATTCCTGCCCTTCCACACACACACACCCAAGTCTCAGTTTCACCAGCTTTAAGCCGTATTGTTCAGCAACTAGCTTAATTTAGCTGTCTTCCTGCCTCCAGAATACACTTGGCTTGACCCTCTCGAGTCTGCCTGCAGTCATGATGAGGAACAGCAGAGCTCGCTGACTACCAGACAAGCTAACTGAGACCGCCAAGCTCCCATTTGCAAGGATCAGGTTTTGTTTTCACAGCATCTCGGGATTACTGTACTTTCCAGAAGAATCCCTTCCGTATGCCCTGCAATAAAGGCATGCACCATTAAAGGTAAAGGGGACCCCTGACCATTAGGTCCAGTCATGACCAACTCTGGGGTTGCGGTGCTCATCTCGCTTTATTGGCCGAGGGAGCCGGCGTATAGCTTCCGGGTCACGTGGCCAGCATGACTAAGCCGCTTCTGGCGAACCAGAGCAGCACATGGAAACGCCATTTACCTTCCTGCCGGAGCGGTACCTATTTATCTACTTGCACTTTGAGGTGCTTTCGAACTGCTAGGTTGGCAGGAGCAGGGATCAAGCAACGGGCGCTCACCCTGTCACAGGGATTCGAACCGCCGACCTTCCGATCAACAAGTCCTAGGCTCTGTGGTTTAACCCACAGCACCACCCACGTCCCATATGCACCATTAGTACACGACAAATTACAGTTCCATTTTGAGGCAAGTGGCTGGGCGCTGTGAGAAAAGGATGTAGTGTGGCGTAGTGGTTAGAGGGTCAAGACCGGGACCTGGGAGACCAGACTTCAAATCCCCATTCAGCCGTGAAGCTTACTGGGTGACCATGGGCCAATCGCTGCCTCTCAGCCTAACCTACCTCAAAGGGTTGTTGTGGGGGTTAAATGAGGAGGGTATGAACCACGTGTACCACCTTTAGCTCCTTGCTTTCTCCTGCTCTGTAGGGTAGGACTCGAACCAATGGCTCATGTTACAAGAAAGCAGATTCCAGAATCCAGGCTGTCGCTGTTTTCGAGTCCAGCAGATTCAAGTCATACAGGTATAGCTGATTGGAAGGTCTTGTGCAATAAACCTGCTCCCCACGCCCCAAAAATTTATCTTTTTGTGGAAAGGGAAGGGAAAAGAGAAAACACACTGGAAAGTGATGGATATTATTATTATTATTATATTATTATTATTATTATTATTATTATTATTATTATTATTATTATTATTATTATT
>JAXCMG010000005.1:472592-500202 GCA_034642415.1 Podarcis siculus | reverse complement strand
TTATTATTATTATTATTATTATTATTATTATTATTATTATTATTATTTATATCCCACCCATCTGGCTGGGTTTCCCCAGCCACTCTGGGCGGCTTCCAACAGAATATTAAAATACAATAGTCTATTAAACATTAAAAGCTTCCCTAAACAGGGCTGCCTTCAGATGTCTTCTCAAAGTCTGGTAGTTGTTTTTCTCTTTGACATCTGGTGGGAGGGTGTTCCACAGGGCAGGTGCCACTACCGAGAAGGCCCTCTGCCTGGTTCCCTGTAACTTGGCTTCTCACAGCGAGAACACTTGCTTTGATGCCATTTCGTCTAACCTCCGGGCAAACAAATCGGGAAAATGCTCATTATAGAGTTAACATCATCTACTCTCCCTGCAAACCAATCAGGATGGATGCTAAATTCAAGCTGCCTGGAAGTGCCCACTTAAATTGCCTTTGCACCAACATTACACCAGCCAAACTCTCATGGCTTCTCCCAAAGAATCCTGATCATTATATTTTGATTAGTGAATGGATATGAGGTTTCTGTTAGAAGCAACCAAGCATCCACACAGTTTCCAGAGTTCCATAGAATGATGCCAGAATGAACACGGTTAATATTGTTGGGTCTGCAGGCAGCCCCAGCCTGAGAGATTAGACCAGCCTTCACCAACTTGGTGCCCGCCAACGTTTTGGACTACAATTTCCATCAGGCCGAGCAAGCTTATGCTCAACACATTTGTGATTCACATAGGTGAACAATACTTTTAAGAGAAGAAGAAGGTTAAACCAAAGTCACCCCGACAGCATGAAAACACCTGCATCAATGCACATTAACTCCTTGTACAGTGGTACCTTGGGTTACATACGCTTCAGGTTACAGACTCCGCTAACCCAGAAATAGTACCTCGGGTTAAGAACTTTGCTTCAGGATGAGAACAGAAATTGTGCAGCGGTGGCACAGCGGCAGCAGGAGGCCCCATTAGCTAAAGTGGTGCTTCAGGTTAAATACAGTTTCAGGTTAAGAATGGACAGTTTCACGTTAAGAATGGAACAAATTAAGTACTTAATCCGAGGTACCACTGTATTTTGGGAGTCTGGAGCTGTTAGCTCCCCTGCGCTTTCAACTCGGAGAGACAGATAGCTATGGAAATATTCTTGATATCTTCCTTTCTTTTGTCTGTTGTTGGGGGTTAGGAGGGCACCGAGCACAATGCCTTGACCCTTGAGACTCGAGTACAGATCGTAATTTAAGTGTGGGTTTGACCCTCTCTCGAGATTGATGTGGCAGCTTCTCCTCCCACAGCTGGCTCCCTTTGCCCATTTGCTCATAACACACACACACACACACACACACACACACACACACTCCAGGCAAGGGAGTTGTTACCCCCAGTGACAACAGCTGTATTTTTATTCCAGTGTTATGGTTCACCACCCTTCAGATCTGCAGCCCAGACCCCCTCTACCAGGCAAGGGAAATCTTCTTTCTCAGTGGGCGTTCCAGCAACATTTAAAGGTAAAGGACCCCTGACAGTTAAGTCCAGTTGTGAACGACTCTGGGGTTGCGACGCTCATCTCGTTTTACAGGCCGAGGGAGCTGACGTTTGTCCGCAGACAGTTTTTCCAGGTCATGTTAGGCAGCATGACTAAGCCGCTTCTGGCGCAATGGAGCACTGAAACCAGAGGAGCGCACAGAAACGCCGTTTACCTTCCCGCCGGAGCGGTACCTATTTATCTACTTGCATTGTTTTGGCATGCTTTTGAACTGCTAGGTTGGCGGGAGCTGGGACTGAGCAATGGGAGCTCATCCCGTCGCGGGGATTCATTTTTTTATATATAATTTTTTATTAGGAATTTAAACAGAACATATTATCTTAAAATATATCATCCTTAATTCCCCCCCTTTCCCCCCTCCTCCTCCCATAAAACAAGAGTCATGTCCGACTCTTCGTGACCCCCTGGACCAGAGCACGCCAGGCACTCCTGTCTTCCACTGCCTCCTGCAGCTTGGTCAAACTCATGCTGGTAGCTTCGAGAACACTGTCCAACCATCTCGTCCTCTGTCGTCCCCTTCTCCTTGTGCCCTCCATCTTTCCCAGCATCAGGGTCTTTTCCAGGGAGTCTTCTCTTCTCATGAGGTGACCAAAGTATTGGAGTCTCAGCTTCACAATCTGTCCTTCCAGTGACCACTCAGGGCTGATTTACTTCAGAATGGAGAGGTTTGGTCTTCTTGCAGCCCATGGGACTCTCAAGAGTCTCCTCCAGCACCAGAATTCAAAAGCATCAATTCTTTGGCGATCAGCCTTCTTTATGGTCCAGCTCTCACTTCCATACATCACTACTGGGGAAACCATAGCTTTAACTATACGGACCTTTGTTGGCAAGGTGATGTTTCTGCTTTTTAAGATGCTGTCTAGGCCTGTCATTGCCCTTCTCCCAAGAAGCAGGCGTCTTTTAATTCCGTGACTGCTGTCACCATCTGCAGTGATCATGGAGCCCAAGAAAGTAAAATCTCTCACTGCCTCCATTTCTTCCCCTTCTATTTGCCAGGAGGTGATGGGACCAGTGGCCATGATCTTAGTTTTTTTGATGTTGAGCTTCAGACCAAGCAAACATGCATCTTCTTCTTTGGCGATCCCTCGAAGCCAAGTAAGCTCGTCTTCCATAAACATGGTTTTTCTGGACCCAGACGTCCTTCCACAGTGGGGACATTGGTTCCTGGGTGGGAGTTGATCACGGTGTGGATTTGCCAATTGTGCCTTCCTCTTAGCACTTTTCTCCATTGCGTCCTGAGTTCGAGTGTCTTCAAAGCCCATGACACCTTTGGTAAAGGCTGTTCTCCAACTGGAGAGCTCACAGGCCAGTTGTCGGTGTTTATACTACATTTTTAAAGAATCAGGCTGCATCTCTTTTAGACACTACTCTAGACTCAATCCATTGAGCCACGCCACAGAATCTCTTGTCTCTCCTTCTGGCTGTTCCTAATGTCTCCAAGGTTGCGGGGGACGGAGGAGACTCAGAGCAGGTAAGGCTGCGTTTTATGATCCAAGATTGTCACTGCAAATCTCCCACACCTGCTGGCATTCATCACAGGGAGAGAGAACAGATTCCCCCCCCTCCTCCCTTTTGATGGTGGGAGAAAGTAATTTTGAAGAGCTCCAAGCTCTTAATGAAAGGGGCAGGCCTGGTCACATTCCATTAGTCAGTTCACTGCCCTGGGGGGGAGTTCAGGGTTGAGCCCTCAGCCTGCCTCCCCCATAAGGCTTCTCTGCCAATATAACTCGGTTTAGCTCTCATGTAGAGATTTCTTTATTTCCTCGCTTTGTCTCTTTGGACTGGAGGCTGGGGGCGGCGGTGGGGGTGGTGGAAGAGGCCAACTTCTTGTTTGGCAAGGGAGTGCTTGATGCTCGGAATCCGGGGTCAGTTCTGAAGCTCCGAGGGCTCAGAAAAAAAGGCCTGCGTCTTGTAACCACATGGCTAATCAAGGAAGAAAGGAGAGAAAGAGAGAAAAGAAGCAGGAGGACAAATTGTGAAGTCCTACAAGCATTTTGCAGGAACCTCCTGCAGCCAATGGGAAGCCGCTGAAGCCCCGTCGGACGTTCGGCTTCCAAAAACAGTTCGCAAACCGGAACACTCACTTCCAGGTTTGCGGCGTTTGGGAGCCAAAACGTTCGAGAACTAAGCTGTTCGAAAACCAAGGTACAGTGGACGCTCAGGTTGTGAACGTGATCCGTGCAGGATGCACATTCGCAACCCGTAGTGTTCACAACCCGCATCTGCACACTCACGGGTTGCGATTTGGCACTTCTGTGCATGCGCAAAGCGCAACTTAGCGCTTCTGCGCATGTGCGACCGCCGAAACACGGAAGTAACCCGTTCCGGTACTTCCGGGTTTTGGCGGTCCACAACCCAAAAAGACGCAACCTGAAGCGGCTGTACCCTGAGGTATGACTGTACGACTGTACAGTGGTACCTCGGGTTGCAGAAGCTTCAGGTTACAGACGCTTCAGGTTACAGAATCCGCTAACCCAGAAATAGTACCTTGGGTTAAGAACTTCGCTTCAGGATGAGAACAGAAATCGCACGGCAGCAGTGGGAGGCCCTATTAGCTAAAGTGGTACCTCAGGTTAAGAACAGTTTCAGGTTAAGAACGGACCTCCAGAACGAATTAAGTTCTTAACCCGAAGTACCACTGTATTGTATCAATCCACTTTTACCGCTGAGCTGCCCAGAGAGATCCTCGGATCTTGCACAGCTGAAGTACGTTGCCTGGCCTCCCATCATTTTGCAGCCAACTCATTCCACGGTGAGGATGCGCAATGAGAACATGAGGTCTCCCGCCCCCACCTCACCCTCAGACAGACACAGTCTCATCTCTTCTGCTTCTCAGCCCCAGGCTTCTCCTGCTAGACTGCGCAGCTTCCTTGTGAATAATTCAAGTCAACACTTTGAGCCTCGCCAGCTTTGGAACAGCTTGATAGCCTCGGACCAAAAGGTTGCTCTTTCGTTTCTGGGTTGATGGTGACGACCCCCTTGTCTGAAAATGTCTGAGTTTCTTTATTAAGAGCCTGGACGATCCATGGTACGGGGAGTTGGGGCCTGGAGAGTATTATTATCATTTGTTAAGTCTGTATACCGTCCTTCCTCCGTAGATCTCAGGGTAGTTCACAACATAAAATTACAATACCTTGGTTTTCGAACAGCTTTAGTTCTTGAACGTTTTGGCTCCCAAACACGGCAAACCTGGAAGTGACTGTTCCGGTTTGTGAACTATTTTTGGAAGCCAAACATCTGACGGGGCTTCCGCGGCTTCTGATTGGCTGCAGGAGAGTCCTGCAGCCAATTAGAAGCCGTGCTTTGGTTTCTGAATGTTTTGAAAGTCAAACGGACTTCTGGAATGATTCCATTCGACTTCCAAGGTAAGACTGTATAAGTAACACAAAATGCTGTTACCAAAGTTGGTTGCCTCTCACTGTTTCTGCCTAGTAGAAAGATCCTGGGAGGGTTCCAGGCACTCACTCAGGTTCTGTGTTCCTTTGGAGAATTAAGACACAGCAGAGACTGTTATGGCTTTAAGAAATATGGTTTATTCACCTATTTATACATTCAGTCTGCATGGAGTGAGTCCAGATCTTACAGCATGGTCATTTCAACAGGGGCTGGCTTATCTCCCATAGCATGTGTGGCCAGTCTTCAGCCAACCTGCCCAAGATGGATCCCAATCTTTTCTTCTTTCCAGAACACCTTGCTCAAAACCGCTCTTTTCCTGTCACCTTAGACACACCTTGGCAACTTTTGTCTCCCCAGGCCAAATGATTTCTCTCAGATTCCTTTTGGTCATATCAACACATTTTGCTCTTCACTAGGCAAGCCAGGCTGGTTTGCATGAGCCAGCTCAGGGATTCCTTGTCTGGCACAGTTGTGCAGCTTGTACTTTTATCCATATCCCCTTTAATCAAAATCATTTATTAATTTCTAAGGTTTAGGGGGAGTCATCCCCCCCCAAAAAAATCTCTAACAACACATAGTAAAACTACCCGGCTCCCACAACACATTTAAAAGGACATGTCAATCAGCCAAATGCCTGGTTGAAGAGGAACATTTTCACCTGGCGCATAAAGGTGTATAATGAAGGTGCCAAGCAAGCCTCCCTGGGGAGAGAGCATTGCTCAAACAGAGAGCCACTGCAGAAAAGGCCCTGTTCTTGTGTAACCAGAACAACAACAACAACAACAACAACAACAACAACAACATTTATACCCCGCCCATCTGGCTGGGTTTCCCCAGCCACTCTGGGCAGCTCCCAACAAAACATTAAAAACACTATAAAAAATCAAACATTAAAAACTTCCCTAACCAGGGCTGCCTTCAGATGTCTTCTAAAAGTCAGATAGTTGTTTATTTCTTGACATGTGATGGAAGGGCGTTCCACAGGGCGGGTGTCACTACTGAGAAGGCCTTCTGTCTGGTTCCCTGTAACCTCACTTCTCTCAGTGAGGGAACTGCCAGAAGGCCCTTGGAGCTGGACCTCAGTGTCTGGGCAGAATGATGGGGTGGAGATGCTCCTTCAGGTATCCTGGGCCAAAACCATTTAGGGCTTTAAAGGTCAGAACCAACACTTTGAATTTTGCTCGGAAATATATTGGGAGCCAATGTCAGTCTTTCAAGACCAGTGTTATGTGGTCTCTGTGGCCGCTCCCAGTCACCAGTCTAGCTGCCGCATTCTGGATTAGTTGTAGTTTCTGGGTCACCTTCAAAGGTAGCCCCACATAGAGCGCATTGCAGTAGTCCAAGTGGGAGATAACTAGAGCATGCACCACTCTGGCAAAACTGTCTGCGGGCAGGGAGGGTCTCAGCCTGTGTACCAGATGGAGCTGGTAGACAGCTGCCCTGGACACGGAATTGACCTGCGCCTCCATGGACAGCTGTGAGTCCAAAATGACTCCCCGGCTGCCACCCTCTGGACCTCTTGCAAAGGAGGCACACAAAGAAGGGCCTCAGAGGATGGTCTCAGGGTCTGGGTCGGTTCATGTGGAGAGAGGCGGTCCTCTACCCTCCATCCAGCACGCAAGAAACTCTGTTGCAGTACGAGGACACATTTCATCCAGTCAAAAGCCCCCGAAGAAAGGTGCAGAGTGGAACTGTGAGCAGGATGGCCTTGGGAGAGTCCCGAGATGGGAAGTCTTGAACTCCCCAGCCATGAATTTCCCCACCCCTGCACTACAGTACATCACACTGAACTCTCAAAACCTAAGAAGCAGCTGGGATGGCTTCTCACAGCCTGGAAGATTCCCAACCATGGTCTATTTCACCCTCTCCTTCTCACAGTGAATGCTGAATACAGTCTCAGGCCACATTCATACCAGACCTTTAAAGCTCTCCTGGGATTCCAGGAGCTGTAGTTTGTTAAGGGTGCTGAAAATGGTTAGGAGACCCATGTTCCCCTCCCAGAACTACAATTCCCAGAGTGGCTGAACGACCAGTCCATCTTCCCAGGGAACTCTGCCAAAATACTTTTCACTGTAGGAATCTGGCTGCAGATCATCAAATGCTGAGTTAGCAAGCAATGGCTAATCATATCTTTGGGTAAACCACCTCCAAAAGTTATAATATCCTTTCTAGTCAATGTTAATAAGGAGATGAAGCAGAATATAAATTGGGGACTGGGCCCAGAAAACTCAGTTTCTGACCGTGCTGTCACCTGGTGAGCCAAGGAGGACTGAATACTGCAAGTTAGTATTTTATTGTGTTTTTGGAATGTCAGTGGAGCCTCCATTTTCAACAGCAGTTTACCTGAAAGGCTGGTGAGTATGTATTACTATCCCCAGATTGCAAATTGTGGGCTGCGGAGGTTAAGGCAGATTGGTTTTCTGCAGACTGCCTCAGGCGTTAATGGCTGAGGCAGGATTTGACCCAGGAAATCCTTGGCTCCACTTACTACCAAGCATGCATGCAGAAGATCTGGCTACTCACAGATAACCTTGCATGTCTGAAATGGCTTCCCAGGCCACAACAGTGTCTGGATAAGCTTTGCACTTCCATCTCAACTGACCTCCCTGCTCCCTGTCACCCTGGGCAGGGAACTGAAGGGAAAAGACTAGGGCACTGTACTGAGTGCTTCTTGGCTTGGAATGTAGACACTGGATTCTCATAGCATCCACCCAGCTTGTCATACTGAGGCAAGAAATCTCCCCATCTCAGTGACTCACCCTTCCTTCCTCGGGAAAACCTGTGATCTGATAAAAGCCACAAAAGCTATCTGCTAGGAGCAGCAAGCAGTGCAAAATGCAAGCATTGTCTGACATAAGGAAAGGGAGATGGTCTTGCCAAATGAAATGGAGTGAAGGCTCAGGAGTGGCTTCGGACATGAAAGGAAGCGTTGCCTAACAGCAGGAGGCCTGTGGCTTCCCTGCATGTTGCGACGCCACTGCAGTAGCCAAAGGGATGTCGCATTTTTAACAGAAGGTGGGTAAACTTCAGGGGTGCTTATAGCTTTCCCTGCACAAATTCCCCTTTGTGTTTCCCATGCATGACTTCCCTTTCAGACACTAAGGTCCAAAAAGCCGTTTCAAGGCTACAAACACGTACTATACAGTGGTGCCTCAGGTTACATATGCTTCAGGTTACAGACGCTTCAGGTTACAGACTCCACTAACCCAGAAATAGTGCTTCAGGTTAAGAACTTTGCTTCAGGATGAGAACAGAAATCATGCTCTGGTGGTGCGGCAGCAGCAGGAGGCCCCATTAACTAAAGTGGTGCTTCAGGTTAAGAACAGTTTCAGGTTAAGAACAGACCTCCGGAACGAATTAAGTACTTAACCTGAGGTATCACTGTACCTCGAAAGCCACATTCAAAGCATACCCTTCTTCCCCCAAAAGAATTATGGGAGCTGTAGTTTGTTAAGGGTTACTGTGACTTGTAACTGTGAAGGGTAAACTACAGGGTCCAGAATTCTTTGAGACAAGGAATGTGCTTTGAATGCGCTAAGGAGCAATTTTGGGCAGAATTTACCTATCACAGAACAAAAGGACCAGGTTTGGACTTCAGTTGCAGGAATTAGGGGAGAAAAACAGCAAAGTTTACAGGCCTAAGGGAAGTTCCAGACTGTACCTATTTTGGAGCGGAATTCAACCACAAACCTACAAATTCAGGTTGCGCAATTCAAGTTGCTTTCACACTCTGGTGCGACAAACCTGTTCTCCAACAGGAAAAAAAAATCAGACTTTTTGCAATAAGAAAAGGGGTGGGAAAACATGCTGGAAAGTGTGGGGTAACTTTGGCACAACTTTGTATAACCTCCCCGCAAATGTATCAGAACAAACTGTTAGTAAATAGCCGGCATTGTATAACCACCCAACAAATTTTGGAGAAACAAATTGGGATGGATCCTTGATAAACATGTTGTGTAGAAGCAACCTTCTGTTGTGTAGGTCAGCGTTTCAACTTTCCTCTTCATTTTGCAAAAATTATAAAAAACGAAAGAATTTGCTGTGTTGCTGCAGCCTCATTTTCCTCTGCTTTCTTGTTGAATTTCACCTGAAAATAGTGGTGCCCTATATTGTGATATTTTTAATATTTGACGTTTTATCATGTTTTTATATTTTGCTGGAAGCTGCCCAGAGTAGCTGGGGAAACCCAGCCAGACAGGTGGGGCATAAATAATAAAATTTATTATTATTATTATTATTATTATTATTATTACAGTCATGCATCATGTTATATTTGCTTCATGTTACGTTTTTTCAGGTTGCGTCCCGCGGTGACCCAGAAGTACCAGCAAGGGTTAATTCCAGGTTTCGCCGCTCGCGCATGTGCAGAAGCACTAAATCGCACTTCGCGCATGCGCACAAACACAAAATCGCACTGCGCGCCTGCGCAGATACGACACTTCAGGTTGCGGGCCTTTCATGTTGCGAACGGGCCCCCGGAACAGATCCCGTTTGCAACGAGAGGTACCACTGTATTAGACGGCGCCATGTTGGCTTTCCTTAAAAACACATCCTCCTTTGCACCTGGTCACATGACTCTGGTCAGGACCAGATGCTTCCCCTTTGCCTGGTTCCATTTCTGCTCTGAGCAGAACCAGCCTCTCCCACTGGCTCTGAAAGAGGAAGCTCTGGTAGCCACAGTCTCTGCTCTTTGGCGGAGAGTTTTGAGTGGGAGAGGGGTCCTTGCCCACCTTGGCTTCCGAAAGTGGCTGTGGCTTGCATGGTGTTTCAGCCACATGTTCCTTCATCGTCCCACCAGGCGCAAGGCACACAGTTCCTCATTGCCTCCTTACGATACCTCGAGGGCTTCCTAAAAAACGAGAGCACATGACAGCCGAATCCGGCACATGATGTAACGTTTGCGGGCTACGCCAGTCATGCACCGCTGAATACATGCTTCATGCCAGTAGAGAAATCTAACCATGCTCTCCAGTCCAAGAAAAGGGAAAACCTTCATCTACTTGGCATTGCAATGAGGCTGAAGTGATATGAACATAGGCAGAGTCCTATTGGATCAGGCCCATCTAGTCCAGTACAGTGGTACCTTGGTTCTCAAACTTAATCCGTTCCAGAAGTCCGTTCCAAAACCAAAGCATTCCAAAACCAAGGCACCCTTTCCCACAGAAAGTAATGCAAAATGGATTAATCCGTGTCAGACTTTTAAAAACAACCCCTAAATCAGTCATTTAACATGAATTTTACTCTCTAACGAGACCACTGATCCATAAAATGAAAGCAATAAACAATGTACTGCAGTCACACAATCAATTAGTCAATCAGTCAATCAATCAATCAGTAGCTGAACTGGGTTCTACACAGTCACAAAAACAAAAATCAAAAGAGCTACAAAAACAAAAATGCAAAATAAATACCAAAACAGACAGAACTCAGTGTAAGACTCAAAATTGAAGTGTGGCACTCAAAATGGAAGCGTAACACTCAAAACAGAGCATGTTCGGCTTCTGAAAAGTGTTCGTAAACCGGAACACTTACTTTCGGGTTTGCATTGTTTAGATTCCAAGTTGTTTGAGTACCAAGGCATTTGAGAACCAAGGTAGCACTGTACTCTGTTCTCACACTAGCTAATCAATCCTGTGTTCTGAAGGCCAGCTGAGAATGGAGCCTCCATGTTCAGGAGCACTATATCTCAACTTGCCCGTCGCATGTGACAGTCTCTGTCAGTCTCCATTCATGAGATGGGGAACCTCAGGCTACCTGGCTATGTGTTTGTTTGTTTGTTTGTTTGTTTGTTTGTTTGTTTGTTCCACAAAATTTATACGCAGCTCGATTGTAAAAGCAGCTTACAAAAAAGATAAAAACAATAGAATAATAAGAAAAATGAACAACAATAACTTAAGACTTTTGGGAATGTCAAAATTAACAATAGACCAAGAGCAGATTAAAACTCGCACCAACTTTCTAAATTTTTGTTTAGACTTGCCTAAACAAAAATATTTCTAGCAGGCACCAAAATGACTACTGTACCGTGAAGGTGCCAGCCTGAGATCAATAGGCAAGGAGGTCCATAGTTCCACTAACCCCAAGTTTAGCGCGGTGCACGGGAGCTGACTGAGCAGGCAGAGGGGGCCGATGGGCCAGTTAAACAACCCTCATGGGCCGCTTTGGCCCATGGGCCTTAGGTTGCTGACCGCTGGCCTAACCCTACAAGGGTTGTTTAATGAGATTCCTGATACAGGTCACCCATCACTCCTGGGTGGCAAGAGAGCACACATGGATGCATCGGGCGGACACTAAATGCATAGATGACCAGAGAACAAAAAACGTTATCTTTGGCTTCCTCCAGCCCAGCCCAGCCCAATTGTTCAAGGCTGCTCCCACTGGCTGATCTCACACTGGAAAAATGTTCACTGGGGGACACTCCTTAGCCAAACACTTCTGCAGAGGAATCTCTGGCCCTTTTGCTGGGGGGGGGATTGTTTTTAAAACAACCCTGGGCTTCTCGGGGGGTCAGGGAGCGGCCTGCATCCACAGGAACGTCTTTGCGGTACTCTTCAGGGTGTTCCTGAGTCACATTGCCAAATTCCACAGGGAGCTGGACTCCTTTGCCCCCAGCAGCTGTGCAAGGGGGGGGATTTTGGCAGCTGCAGCTTCTCCCTTCACAAGGCAGCAGTTGGTGAAATTCTCCCCTTTGCATATTAGTGTTGCCGGTGTTTATTAAGCGCCAGTAGGTCCTGAGGTGCTGGACGATGAAGAGAAAACAAAGGCAGGGCTCTGTCTGAAGGCTTTCAGAGTTCGGAGATTGAATGATACGATACGATAATCTTTATTGTCATTGTCCCATACAGAACAACGAAATTGAAAAATCTACATAAGACATTCAAAACCCAACAAGCCTGCTACCCCAGCTATCCCAACCTGGTTAGCCGCCTAAAAACTCTGATACCCCATTTTTAAATACAATATACTCCCATACGGACTCCTTACTCTGCGTTTAAAACCAAAATTGCATTTGGGTAGAAACTGTTTCTCCGGCGGCTAGTCCTAGTCTTTATAACCCTGTACCTTCTTCCAGAAGGCAGAAGCTGAAAGAGATCATTTCCGGGGTGTGCACTATCCTGCGCTATCTCTGCAGCTTTCTTATGGCACCTGGCCTGAGCCTCTTTGTTCTGCTAGGCACTGGGGCACACATGGTATGCATGGCAAGAACAAAGCACCTCTTTTAGGCAGCCGGCTTATCAGAGCACATAGAAGCACATAATTGTAGAGATGGGCTAGAGGGCCATCTAGCCCAACCCCTTGCAATGCAGGAATCGCAACATTCAGCTCCCATCCAATCTGAATCCATGCCAGACCCTGCTTAGCTTTCCAAATGCACCAACAGTTTTATTGCTGCACCATGTGAGTAATAACATAAGCTAGCTTCAGATAGTGATCTTCTAATATACAACGGGTAACATGCAAATTATCTTAGAGTTCTTGCTATAACCCTATAAAGTAGGCCAGCATTATTATCCCCATAATGGTTTGTGATGACACGGGAGAGGGCCTTTTCTGTGCCTACTCCCAAATTGTGGAATTTGTGGAACTTCGCTTGGCTCCTTCTTTGTTACCTTTCTGCCTTAGACCTTCCTGTTCAGACAGACCTTTGAAAACTAAGGTCCAGATGATGCTATCTGAAAAAGTGCCCATCTCCAGGCCAGGACTTTGGCCTTTTAAGCATCTCCATTCTTTGGGCAAATGGCTGGATGGGCGGGAGCCAGAGGCTCAGAAGGTTTCAAGGCACTTCCAGGTCTTCCTGGAACAAGGTGCTCACCTGGAGCTTTCCATGGTACTAAAGCCACTGGCCTGCCTCCTTGCTTTGTCTCAGGGGTACAAGAAACGTCTGACAGTTATAGAACTTCTACCCTGCAGGGTTGTTCAGAGGTTAAAATGTGGGGAGTTTGCTGCTTTGGGTTTGGTGAAAGGGCAGGGTAAAGGTAAAGGTAAAGGGACTAAAGGGACTGGTGAGAGCCAGTGTGGTGTAGTGGTTAAGAGCGGTAGTCTTGTAATCTGGGGAACCGGGTTCGCGTCTCCGCTCCTCCACATGCAGCTGCTGGGTGACCTTGGGCCAGTCACACTTCTCTGAAGTCTCTCAGCCCCACTCACCTCACAGAGTGTTTGTTGTGGGGGAGGAAGGGAAAGGAGAATGTTAGCCGCTTTGAGACTCCTTAAAGGGAGTGAAAGGCGGGATATCAAATCCAAACTCTTCCTGACCATTAGGTCCAGTTGTGGCTGACTCTGGGGTTGCGGCGCTCATCTAGCTTTACTGGCTGAGGGAGCTGGCGTACAGGTTCCGGGTCATGTGGCCAGCATGACTAAGCTGCTTCTGGCAAACCAGAGTAGTGCACGGAAACGCCGTTTACCTTCCCGCCAGAGTGGTACCTATTTATCTACAGTACTTGCACTTTGTCGTGCTTTCGAACTGCTAGGTTGGCAGGAGCAGGGACCGAGCAACGGGAGCTCACCCCGTCGTGGGGATTCAAACCGCTGACCTTCAGACCGGCAAGCCCTAGACTCTGTAGTTTAACCCACAGTGCCACCCGCATCCCTATATTAATATGAAATTAATAAATGTAATTTTTTCCTTCTGCATCCTATTATTATTATTAAATTTTTATGTTTGTTACTTCTTTTTAATGTCAGTAAAGCATTTTTTAAAAACAGATTAGGAGACAGGGGGAAACAGGGGCAAGAGACCTATTTCCTCCGCAGGCTCAACACTAATAAGAAGCCTCTCTCCTTACTTTGGGGGCCATCCAGAGCTACCCAGACAGGCTCCTCTGCGTCACTTTTCCTCCAGCTACCTCGAGATTCGAACCCAGCCCTGTATCTGAACTCCCTGTCAACTCACACAAGCGGTGGGGGCGGTGCAGAGAGGCCTTTTGCACAGGAAATGCTGACTCCCACATTGGCGGCAATGTGCATGGGTGGGATGACCGGTGTGTGTGTGGAGAGAGCTGTCAGCCGATGTCCTGATGGAAACAGGAGGCGGATGCAGGCCTGCGCCTGAGACCAGGCGCTCGTGGGCAGCCGTTTCCCCCCACAGACGTCCAGAGCGAGGAAGTGTCCCAGGGATCCGAGTGATGGAATTTCAGTTCGCCCCACGCTTCACCTGAGCCGGGAGGTTTTCCCCATAAAACATCCATCAAAGAGGCAGCAGGAAAATCCCTGCGTGACCTCATTATGTGTCTCTGAAAGATGCATTTCCTGTCTCTCCCCTCCCAGAAGAAGCATTGCAGGTGAATTTGGGGTTGTAGCCTGAAGTGAGGATCAACGCAGACAGGAAAGAGGAAGGGAGGGAGGTCAGTGGGTGCTTGCCAAGGGCGTACAAGCCAGGAAGTGTGGGCTCTCGCCGTTGTACGGACTTGAGTCTCTGAACCCTTGGCTGTTGGGTGGGGTGGTTTTCAACAGAGGCATGTGCTCTTTGCAAACCTGCCTTGACTTTCAGCAGTTTAAAAGGAAACTGATGGGGAAATCCAGCCTGGACTTTGTCTGGTCAGGATTCTGTGGGGCCCAGACCCACAATGAAACCCCTGTGAGAAAGAGCATTTGGACCCCATGGAAAACCCCAGTGCGCTGTAATAAACGCAAATCTGCCCTTATTCCCTTCTGGGGGACACAAGAGCCCTTAGAGAGTCCTTTGCAGGTTCTCCATCGGTTGGAGAAAATAACAGAGGCCAAGCAGAGAAGATTGAGAAGCAAAGCAGCTAGTAAGGCGGATCTTTATTGAACTGTTGCAACAGGGTGCTCCCCTCACAGGCAGGAAAGGAGGAGGACCCAGAACCAAGGTGTGCCTGTCCTTATATAGACATTTTAAATTGCCCACCCTGGAGTTCAAGACCACCCCCAGAAACATCATACATACATCACAGAAGGGGTGTGGCTCAAGACCACCCCCCAGATACATCATACCTACATCACAGAAAGGGCGGTCTACAACAGAAATCTGAGTGCGTTGTTTATCTCCTGTCTGGCAGGTTACCTGTTAATGCTTACTTGATTGGATACCCTGGGGAGCCTGACCAATCTTTTGTAGTGACAAATACTTAGTTTCTGAGCCAGGTCAGAGGCTCACCCTATTCATACACAGATATACCCTTAAGACAGGTTTTGTAAATGAAAAGACGATGGGGAGGCTTTTCCATTTTCCTTTGACCTTGCAGAGGAAACATTTGGTCAGTCTGGGAGCCCAAATGGCTCCAGGGCTGCCCTCCT
Organism: Podarcis siculus; assembly: GCA_034642415.1. Taxonomy (NCBI): domain Eukaryota; kingdom Metazoa; phylum Chordata; class Lepidosauria; order Squamata; family Lacertidae; genus Podarcis; species Podarcis siculus. The sequence continues at coordinate 485,011 of JAXCMG010000005.1, read as the reverse complement.
GTGCTGCCTCAGACATGTGGCCCATACATTTATGTACGTGTTTGCCTGGCAAATCCATGAACATTTATTATTTATATAAGACTTTTTTTTTTCAACAGCCTTACTGCTATTTTCCTAGAAAAAGAGGAGCTGGAACTCACCTTGAACACCTCCCTCATTCTTATTGGAATAGCAATGGCACCCATCTGAGAGGTGCTGGAACTCAGTCCCTGTGGCTTCCCTGATTAGTGCAGAAAGGCACCAATCCACAAGTGGGATTTGCAATAAAAGTGTTGCATTATGGAATACTCCTACTCACTCTTCCAGGCAGGAAGCCAGGCAGCCACCCAGCCATGTCCTTCTCCAAATATTCAATTCCATTCCTTCTCCCACCTGTTTTTTCTCTCCCCCCCACTACCACCGACAACAGCAAGTCCTCATGAAGCTGTCGACTCTGTGTGTGGCAGCTGTGAAAAAGAGAAATTCTAAGCTAGGTGTCATTGGGAAAGGAACTGAAAATGAAACCATTGATATCGTAATGGTGGCGCAACTGCCTTTGGAATACCGCATGGAGTTCTGGATATTATGGGGTTCAAAAATGGGCAACCAGGGCGATCAATGGGGTGGAGTCACTCCCTTACAAAGAAAGGTCGCAGCGTCTGGGACTTTTTAATTTTTAAAAAAGTAGAGTAAGAGGTGACATGTTAGAAGCTTATGGAATTATACATGGCATAATTTCCATCTTACTGTAGGTTTTGTTTCATTTTGAAAAATACATTTTTATTTTATAGTTTATTAAAAGGTAAAGGTAAAGGACCCCTGACAATTAAGTCCAGTCACGGACGACTCTGGGGTTGTGGCACTCATCTCGCTTTACTGGCCAAGGGAACCGATGTTTGTCCGCAAACAGTTTTTCCGGGTCATGTGGCCAGCATGACTAAGCCGCTTCTGGCGAACCAGAGCAGCACACGGAAACGCCGTTTACCTTCCCGCCGGAGTGGTACCTATTTATCTACTTGCACTTTTGACGTGCTTTCGAACTGCTAGATTGGCAGGAGCTGGGACCGAAAAACGGGAGCTCACCCCATTGTGGGGATTCGAACCACCGACCTTCTGATCAGCAAGCCCAGAGGCTCAGTGGTTTACAGCACAGCTCCACCCACGTTATTGTTCATATTTTTGAATTATATATGGGGCACCAAAATCTTTTAAGTGCTTAGGGCACCTAAAGACCTTGATCTGGCCCTGCCTTTAGAGGTTTCCCCCCTAAAGATATTTTTGTGGGAATGATACTTCTTCAAAACTCAGTGTTCCCTTGACTCTGCTGATAACATTCCTTTTGTGCATGTGAATGGTGCCATTTTGACCACATAAGCAACGACACTCAACACATGAACACCAGAAATGATTTGTATATTTGAACACTCCCTAAATTTTGATCATGCTGATCCTAAATATATTTATTCAAAAACCAAGTCTTCTTTATTATTTCCTTGGTGCTTTCTTCCAGGCAAGCCTGTATAGAATTGCAGCCAACATAGGCAACTCTGTCAAAGCCGGCCAGATTTTTAAAGTCTTCATGGGGGTAGAAAGAAATGAGGGATCAGAAATTTATTCTGAGCATGTCAACATTTCACTGAAAGGCTTAGGGAAGGAAAAAATTGCCCAAGGCACTTGTTCTCTCCAGATGTACTGAGTGCACATGAAATAAAAACCTCAGAGAGGAAAAGGTTTGATGAGGTTGGGAGGGGGAACGTGCTTCACCCGCAATCTCAAAACACAGAGATAACACTGATGCTGCTCTCGTTTGACGTCTGGTCACAGAGAGCCCTTGTTAGAAGTTTAACTTCTCAATGCACTGAAATGTAGGATGTGAAAAACTAGTCATTTAATGATCACCAGTTCAGTTTCTGTGTGCTCCTCCTCCTACCCTCTCTCATTACAGGGTCAGTACTTCAGTGGGGCTGTAGCTTGCTTAAAAAACTCTGAGCCAGTTCATTTGATGATTAAATTTGCCAACATATTGTTGTTGTTTATTCATTTAGTCGTGTCCAACTCCTCGTGACCCCCTGGACCAGAGCACGCCAAGCCCTCCTGTCTTCCACTGCCTCCCGCAGTTTGGTCAAACTCATATTTGTAGCTTCGAGAACACTGTCCAACCATCTCGTCCTCTGTCGTCCCCTTCTCCTTGTGCCCTCCATCTTTCCCAACATCAGGGTCTTTTCCAGGGAGTCTTCTCTTCTCATGAGGTGGCCAAAGTATTGGAGCCTCTGCTTCAGGATCTGTCCTTCCAGTGAGCACTCAGGGCTGATTTCCTTCAGAATGGAGAGGTTTGATCTTCTTGCAGTCCATGGGACTCTCAAGAGTCTCCTCCAGCACTATAATTCAAAAGCATCCATTCTTCGGCGATCAGCCTTCTTTATGGTCCAGTTCTCGCTAATACCCAGAGTTTTAGTGTAAGGATTCTCCCCCCCCCTCCCGGTAGACGATGTACGCAACTGCATCATCATAACAGAATCATTCTTCCAGGATTTGAAAGAAGGGCCAATGCCCCCTTTAAGATGGTGTGCGAAATATGACAGTTTTGGAAATACTGTCCATAGATTTATGTACTACTGTATATTGTTGTCTGCCTTTTCAGACAAGGACTGCCTTTCAATGCAGCTCACATCAGTTTTAAAAGCAGAGAGAGAGAGAGGCACCTGGCCCCTGGCTTACAAAAACCCACAAGGGAAGTGGAGGAAAAAGGTGAGAATGAAGCGATGAGCTCTAAGTCAGAAGTTATATCCTGTTCAGGCCAGGCCAGGCTGATCTCCCCTTGCTGGTCTCCTTGCTTGAATAGCAATTGGTGGTGCTTGATCTTTTGGCTAAGAATGGGGCCAAGATATTCTTTCCCCTTGTGGTTGCAGCCACAAGGAACCGTATTTTTTGCTCTATAAGACTCACTTTTTCCCTCCTAAAAAGTATGGGGAAATGTGTGTGCGTCTTATGGAGCGAATGCAGGCTGCGCAGCTATCCCAGAAGCCAGAACAGCAAGAGGGATTGCTGCTTTCACTGCGCAGCGATCCCTCTTGCTGTTCTGGCTTCTGAGATTCAGAATATTTTTTTTCTTGTTTTCCTCCTCCCAAAACTAGGTGCGTCTTGTGGTCTGGTGCATCTTATAGAGCGAAAAATATGGTAACTAGCAGTTACAGCAGAGTAGCAAGGAGTGAGCCTAGGATTGCCCAGATAGGCCATTTTTGCCACAATTACTGGAATCTTAGAACTGCACTTTAAATATGCAAGATCACTTCCGTCCTAAGAGTATGTCCGCTCTCTGCCAATCTCATTCCAAAGCTTTGGGGTTTATGACTGCTGATTCTAGCACAATACAAAAGCAGGGTATATAATCCTTATTGGTTGATAAGGAACATTTGGGCATTGTCCAAATTTGGTAAGCAGGATGAGGCCTGGTGCCAATTGTTAAAAGTCCCCTGCAAGCCCCAAACTCCGCTTTCCTCCAAAATGAAACAAACTCTGTAAAATTGCCCTGGAACTTCCTGCTTGTCTTTAGACCATGAAGCAATTTCACAAATCCCATTATCGCTCCTCCACCTCTAGTGACATTTACCAATTGGGAAAGTATTCCTGTTGGCCCTCAGGGTTAAAGATACTGTATGCTGGTTGCATTCAAAAACCAGATGAACAGCGTCTGATGTGAGTTGGAGCCTCTGGTGGGTATTTGGGTTTTTTTGGCAGGTGTCTTCCGAGACATGTCACCGACACAATAATAGCGCATTCGTTCTAGATTTATACTGGTCTGTTCACACATCATTCTGCGTTATTAGTTGTCCTGGGATACTTCCCCAGTGTTACTGCATCATTTTTCCCATGAGAACTTTATAGCAGGTGAATGAACCAAGGGTAGTATCCAACTAAACTACTCAAGAGTTGACCCACTGAAATGAATGCATTTATGTTACTTCATCCATTTCTGTGGGTTTACTCTGAAGATGTCAGGCATTGGTTATCACTCTATCGTCTACTGCAGGCCCCCTCCACATTGGTGGTGTTATGTACTGAGCTGAATCCTAGAACAATAGGCTCCAGAACGCAGCAGTCTGATTGGCCCGCAGGAGCCACCCAATCCAGCTCCAGGTGGAAGGGAATCAGCGACCTGATTGGCCTGAAGAGCAGCCAATCAGGCTGTTGGATGAAGTGAATCAGCAAACTGATTGGCCTACAGGAGCAGCCCGGAATTAGCCAATCACATGGTGCCCATTGTGTAAATAATGTATATATAGCAGACGTTTTGGGGAAAGAGTCATTCATTGCTACTACAAGCTGAAAAAAGAGCGTGAAATTCACACTCGGCTCTGAGTATGTTTCAGGTGGGTTTGTTTGTTTTTTTGCAGGCGTCTTCTGCAACATGTCGTGACATCATAATAGCACATTACTTCTGAATATATAGTGGACCCTCCACAAATCATTCTGCCATACAGTATTAGCTTCCCCAGTGTTGCCATCTCAAGGGGGATGATCCTTCGTCTTGTGGAACATTATTAAAGGTTACAGGATTTCAGCAGGAAACTCCAGGGCATGCAATGACCAGGGAAAGAGCAGCATGTTTGCCCCCAAAGTGAACTGAAAGCGGGATTGCATATAACTTCCCTGATACCATCATGAGCATAATAATCGTGAATGCACACTAAAAGGGACATCTGGAGATACCACATTTTGGCCCTCAAGAGAGCTGCTGTGCAGCAATGTGATGAGCTTAGTAATGCAATGCAAAGTGATTTTTTCTTTCACAAAATGGCATGGGAAGCTCACAACGGCTCCTGTTTTAAGAATACTTACTGGGATATAAGTTCCATTGAACTCAGTGGGATTTACTTCAGAATACACAGGTTTAGGATTTGGCTGCAAAGCAAGCAAGCACGCACGCACACACATATATAGAGCCATGTATTTTCTTCTCCTGGAGACATCTCAGGAGAGAATTCCCTTGAGTGGTTCCTCCCACAAGCCTTGTTTCACATCATGGAAAAAGTTACAGTCAACTTGTCAACTCCCACCATTGAAAGTATTATAATTCACCGACTTCAGTGGTTCCCCATCAGCAGCCCCTTCCTCCCTCCTCTCTCCCCTCCAGTAGGGCCTGATAAAGAAACCAGATGACCTTTGCCCCAGTGTAATATGAATTAGGAATGTGGAGTCCTTAACTCTTGCAGTTGACGTCAGCTTCTTGCATAGAATGGAACCACAGAAGGCAAAATCTTATAGTGTTGTGTCACAAAAGCTTAAACAATAGTTCCTTCCCATTCTGTAGGATAGGGATATGATTGAATCTACACAGTACTACACAGTCTTAGTTTAATAATAGTTACAGGTAGGTAGCCGTGTTGGTCTGCCGTAGCCGAAACAAAATTTAAAAATTCCTTTGCATGCATACGACAGTTCATACCAATAACAAACTTAGTTGGTCTCTAAGGTGCTACTGGAAGGAATTTTTTTATTTTGTTTAATAATGAATGAATTAACACTGTTCCATCTATGATTTTTTCTTATCTTCATTAAGATATAATTGTATTAGTTTATGTAATTTATTAAGATTTCTGCTTTTCTTCTTTTTTCTTTTCTTCTTTTCTTTTTTTGTTCTTTGTAACCTGTTAAAATCTTTTTTTCTTCTTTTCACGTTTAAAAGTTTTGATTTGTATGTATTTGCAATATAATTCAATAGTAATAATAAAAAGAATCTACACAGTGCTCCCGGTACCCGTCTCCCTGAGTTGGTTCAAGAGAAAGCCATTGTCACATACCCTCCAACATTTTTTCAATGAAAATAGGGATGTCCTAAGGAAAAGAGTTATGTTCCTGGATCAAATCAGAAACCAGGACGGCTTCTGTGAATCCGGTACTGTCCCTGGAAAATGGGGGCACTTGGAGGGTCTGTTGTCAATGATCTCAAAAGGCACTGAGAAAACATATATGAATGACAGGGTTGCACCCCCCCCAAGTTCTTTTCCCAATAAAGGTCATCCATTAGGGCAATCAAGGTTGCCTCAGTCCCATAGCCAGGCCTGAACCCAAACTGAAGTGGGTCAAGATAATCAATTTCATCCAAGAGAACTTGCAATTGTCCTGACACAACCCTCTCAATCACTTTCCCCCAAAAGGGGATTACTTGAAACTAGGTGGTTGTTGCCACACACCAAAAGTAAAAAGGTAAAGGACCCCTGACAGTTAAGTCCAGTTGCGAACAACTCTCATCATGCTTTACAGGCTGAGGGAGCCGGCGTTTGTCCGCAGACACTTTTTCCAGGTCATGTGGGTAGCATGACTATGCCGCTTCTGGCGCAATGGAACACCGAAACCAGAGCAGAACATGGAAATGCCGTTTACCTTCCCACCAGAGTGGTACCTATTTATCTACTTGCACTTTTTGGCATGCTTTCAAACTGCTAGGAGCTGGGACCGAGCAACGGGATCTCACCCCGTCGTGGGGATTCGAACCGCCAACCTTCTGATCGGCAAGCCCAAGAGGCTCAGTGGTTTAGACCACAGTGCCACCCGCGTCCCTCTACACCAAACGTTTTTGTTTGTTGTTGTTTAGTCATTTAGTCGTGTCCGACTCTTCGTGACCCCCTGGACCAGAGCACGCCAGGCACTTCTGTCTTCCACTGCCTCCTGCAGCTTGGTCAAACTCATGCTGGTAGCTTCGAGAACACTGTCCAACCATCTCGTCCTCTGTCGTCCCCTTCTCCTTGTGCCCTCCATCTTTCCCATCATCAGGGTCTTTTCCAGGGAGTCTTCTCTTCTCATGAGGTGGCCAAAGTATTGGAGCCTCAGCTTCAGGATCTGTCCTTCCAGTGAGCACTCAGGGCTGATACATAAATATCTCCTTAGACTAACTCAGCTGGGAACAGCTGAGACATCCTGTCCTTGCAGGAAAATCATGGATGGACAGTACTTTTCTTCCATCAAATCTCTGCAACTTGCACTAGCCACAGGTCGATCGTGCACCACACCCTTGTTGCTGCTGGGCACACTCCTGACAATAGAAGCCACTGTGTGGTTGCGAATCCTTGGCTGGAGTACAGATGATGAAAAGAATCAGGGGGCTTTACTCTCATGCGTTAAGCCTAGGGCTCAAAAGGCTTGGAGGGTGCACACAGACTTCTTGTGAATCCTCCAAGTGGCAAGAAGACAACCACTTTGCAGCTTTAAAGGATTTGTTTGGAGAATACCGTATTTTTTGCTCTATAAGACTCACTTTTTCCCTCCTAAAAAGTAAGGGGAAATGTGTGTGCATCTTATGGAGCAAATGCACGCTTCGCAGCTATCCCAGAAGCCAGAACAGCAGGAGGGATTGCTGCTTTCACTGCACAGCTATCCCTCTTGCTGTTCTGGCTTCTGAGATTCAGAATATTTTTTTTCTTGTTTTCCTCCTCCAAAAACTAGGTGCATCTTGTGGTCTGGTGCGTCTTATAGAGCAAAAAATATGGCAATTTCTCCCTTCCAAAAGATCGTTTCAGCACTGAGGGGGACTAACCCTTTGACGTTCCATGAATCGTGGGGTTGGGCTTTGGAGGACGCCGTACATTTGAGCCTAGTTCTTCCTCCCCAAACTTACACTTAATTCATTAATCAATTCATCATAATCCTGAAAGAGCTGAAAGTCATGCCAGGAGAGGCCTTGAATGTAGATCACATATGCTAAGGGCATAATGCACAACTCTTTGCTCCCCTGCTGTTATTTGCAAAAGCGATCTGTTCAAAAGTCAGCAATACCCAAATTTAAAAGAGCCAGAATGAAAATAAACGCTGAGCAAATTTGGAACAACCTAGAAGAACTGGGGTGGGGAACAGCGGACTTGACCCTTCCAGCTTTTCCTAGACCCTTTGAGGGAGATTCTTCCCGGAACTCCCCATTCCGTCTCTGAGCACACTCCCCAAGGCAGAAGTCAGGTTGCAGCTGCTGCAACTCACAAGAGAATGATGCTCGCTTGACACACAGAGCTAAATAAATACATACCTTCTTCCAGCAGAGAGAAGGGGGGCAGGGAGGAGTGAAAAATCCTGGGGGTTGTAGGGTGGGAAATAGGGCATGCATGCCTGAAATCAAAGACACGCAAGGGCGATGGAGGAATTCATTCCCAGAAGTGGAGGAGTCAACAGAGAAAATACAGTCATAAACAGCTGGAATGAGAAGACCTTAAGAATGCAATTCGTAAACCACTAACTTGCAAGTGTTCTCACTGAAGCTATGCTTGGGTTGGTAAAATTATATTAAAGGTAAAGGGACCCCTGACCATTAGGTCCAGTCGTGACCGACTCTGGGGTTGCGGCGCTCATCTCGCTTTATTGGCCGAGGGAGCCGGCATTTGTCCGCAGACAGCTTCCAGGTCATGAGGCCAGCATGACAAAGCTGCTTCTGGCGAACCAGAGCAGCGCACGGAAATGCCGTTTACCTTCCCGCCGGAGCAGTACCTATTTATCTACTCGCACTCTGATGTGCTTTCAAACTGCTAGGTTGGCAGGAGCAGGGACCGAGCAACAGGAGCTCACCCCGTCGCAGGGATTTGAACCGCCGACTTTCTGATCGGCAAGTCCTAGGCTCTGTGGTTTAACCCACAGCGCCACCCGCGTCCCTATAATTATATTATTCATCATAATATTTTATTTTTTGAATAGAAATCACATTTCATCTACACCAGCCTTCTCCAGCTTGGTGCCCTCCAGGTGTTGTTGAACTACAACTCCCATCAACCAGCTGATGGGAGTTGTAGTCCAGCAACACCTGGAGGGCACCAGGTTGGAGAAGGCTGATCTGCATGAACCATACTTGGGGAACAAATGATTTCCAGCTTCACTGCTACATTGTCGGCTGCTGACCAGTCGCAAAGCGTGCAAGCAGGAGGCAGGGAAGGGAGAGGAGGCAGTGTGATGGAACAGTTTGCAAGGATGGACAGGACTCTTGTGTGAATAAATGTTCGGTGGCAGCAGCAGCCACTGGGCAGAAGCATGGCAGAACATGGGCCCTGCACCCCGCACTCAGTCAGTGTTGGATGCCATAACATGCATCCTAAATAGTCTTACAATGAAGCAAGCAATTGATCCAGACCACATCACAGCTCTTGATACTGGGCGACTTCAAAGAGCTGTTGGCTGAAATGCCATGAAGTGATAAATTGGCTTTTTCATGTCCTCAATCGCGCTTTTAGATTTGCACAAGTACATGGGCTATTGCAACGGGCAAACCATGATTTATCTGACTGGCAACAGAACTCTTCCTAGCAAGCTTTGCCTTCAGCTACCCGGCAGAAAAGGCTGCTGAGAAAAAACTATGTCAGCCTTGAAAGACAGCTTTGTTGCATTAATCAATTTGTATTGATCTTCTTTTCTTAAAATAAAGACGTTCAGAGTGCAATGAATGAGCGGATCTGAAGGACGGTTAACAAAATTCACTCAGGCTTTCAAGCGGAGCTGCGGCGGCTTTTGCATGCGTGAAACGATGTTTCTTCACTCTTGCACAGATATTGATCCAATGTCTGTTTTCACTGGGGCCATGCCTGCCGAAAGTTACAATCCGTACATATGGATGCCACGGAAGGCGAATGGCTCTACTCATTCAGGCAGAGTAACACCAGGATTTGGTATCAGGGCCTAGCATAAGAATACGCTTTCAGATTTGAAAAAGAAAAAGAGAAAATGTTTTAAGTGAAGGGCTCAGGTTCATAGAATCATAGAATTGGAAGGGACCACATCTATTCTATTCCAACTCCGTGCAATGCAGTAAATATTTTCCCAGTGTGGGGCTCGAACCCCCAACCCTGAGATTAAGTGTCTTATGCTCTAGTACTGATTGAGCTACTGGCTGAAGCAGAAGTGGGACCTGCAACAAAATGTGTTCCTGGTCAGGGTTCCAGCCAGCCTTTTCCAGAATACTCCATACTGCCACCACCCCAGTTTTCAACCAATTCCCCAGATTTTCTCTCGGGATTCCCCCATGCCCACTGAGCATGCTCAGTTTTTATTGGCAGTTTCTGGAGTGTCAGCCCATTAGTTTATTTTCCTCTATAGTGTGTGTGAGAGAGAGAGGGGGGTGGGACTTCTGCAAACCTCTGGGATCCTCTGAGCATGCTGGTATCTCCCTCTTTTGCATGGATGGTGCTGTTTTGGCTACGTAAGGGCTGGCACTCAGAGAACTGAGATCACTATTGGCTTAAACAAGTGGGCCCTGGAAAAAAATGTTGCTGTGCATCCCTGATGTGCATGTATTATATTACCTGATGCCCTGTGGCTGAGGGGCTTAGTCAGCCTGAATGACAGGAGTCTAGGCTTTAACTTCATGCGTGAAATTTAGTTTCTGAACATTTTAAAACTAACTGCATGCATGTCAAACGAGCACGAGGCTTCTGAATGCAACTGGGCTGCGTGATTTGGAGGAAGTCTGATGAGGCAATTTGAGTAAATTGACCTTTTCTGCAACCCACAGACTCCTCCACCCTGCAGTTTGGACAATAAACTGCGTTTGTTTTAGAATTTGCTGCAGCAGGTTTATAGTGAGCTAGACAGAACTAAGTTAGAAAGAGCAGGAACAATTATTTCTTGTGGCTGGTTTTAGGGGTGGTGTAGCTGTAGTGGGATTTGGCACCAGTATATCCACTCTTCCATTCCTGACACTCTTAACCACAGTGGCATAAATTAGCGTATAGCTGTGAAAGGTGAACATGATTAAAAAAGAGGTAATGGAAAGACTGGAGCATATTTTATTAAACTTCTGAATTCTATTATATGCTTATTTTCTGATGTATTTGCATAGACAGGAAGCCATTATTTCTTTTTGCACTTCTTTTTAAAATCCAAAACTTGATTTCCCCTCCTGTGGGCAGGTGTTTTAGCCATCTCAGAATATTGAGTACTGTTCTTGAGGGTGTAAGTTTGGCTTTTATCAGGCCAGCTGTTTGACTTCAGCATTTTGGTTCAGCATGGACTGAATTTTGAAATTAAAAAACAACACACAGCTAGGATCTGGGGGATACCAAAATTATTTTATTTGGCAAACACAGGAAGTATAGATCAAGAAGTTTTCTTTTTTGAAGTTAGGAGAGGCTGAGAGTTGGTGCTCCTTGGAATACGTTGATATATATCAGTTCTGAACTTCCCGGCCAATAATATAAAGCTGAAAATTATATTGTTTTGTGACACCTCAGGTATTTCTGCCATGTTGTGGAATTTATGTGCACAAGTTATTAGACAGCTTTGAAGAACTCACATTATTGGGGAGGGGGATCTCCCCCAATTTATTTATTTGTTTGTTAAATAAATTACATGTGCATTTGCTTGGATGGCTGAATTCTATGAAACTCATCTGGCTTCCAAATTGTTGTTATTTTAAACAGGCAGTTGCTATATATCCAGATCATCTCTTCTCGCTCTGCCTTTGATTTTTGTGGCGGCTTGTGAGTTACTGAGCGTCTGTTGGATCCCTTCATACAAGGTGCGTTTCAACACCACGGCATGAGGTATTTCCTTTTAATTTCTCAAAGCCCCTCACGGCCAGGAGGAAAGCAGCTACGTGCGCGAATCCCCCCTCACTTCGCTTAACTGTCCCCCTATATTAAGCCCTCGCCGCAATGTTAGAGGTCGTGAAGGACAGCGGCGGCAGGAGGGGAGGAAAGGCCCTGACCGTTGCCAGGGAGACAGAAGCCCCAACTTGCCCTTGGCAACAGTCTTGTCAGGCTCGGCTTCGTCCCATGATGCTCAGCGGCCGCCTTTCCTCGCCCCCCTCCTCCCGCCGGCGCGCAACCAACCCTCGTGTCCGGCAAGCTTGACAGTTGCGCTCTCTCAATCCCCTGCCGGCGCGAAGGGAGGCCGGGTGGGCGGGGCCTCAACCGACAGAAAGAAAGAGAGGGGAAAAAAAAAAAAGACTCCGCGTGGGTGTGGCTTAGGGAGGCCTGTGCTCCGCTACGCCCAATCAGCGACGCGGCTGCCGCACTTCGCCTTCCCCTCGGCTCTTCCTTTTCCACAGGAGCCCCGCCCACCCTTCGCTTGGCCACGCCCACCTCTAGTTGTGGGTTGTTTTTTTTTATTGCCGGTTCGAGCGCGGCGGCCCCTCCCCCCTCCAGGGCCAAGTTGTGAGGGGAAGTGGAGCGAGCGCGCCTCCTTTCCCTCAGGCGCGCGGGGGGGGGGGCAGGGAAGAAAGCGAGGCGGGAGCGCGCACCAGCTCGCTCTCTTTCCCTCCCCACATCTCTCTCTCCCCCCCCCCACAACAACCGTCCCCTCTCTCTCTTTCTCTTCGCCCGACCCCCCACCCCCACCCCCTTCACACAACTCATGAAGAGAAAGACGCGGAGTGTGACCGTGTGGAGCCAGCGCTCCGGCCGCGCTCCTCATGAAGCGCAGGTAAGAGAGAGAGAGAGAGAGAGAGAGAGAGAGAGAGAGAGAGAGAGAGA
>JAXCMG010000005.1:453134-472582 GCA_034642415.1 Podarcis siculus | reverse complement strand
AGAGAGAGAGAGAGAGAGAGAGAGAGAGAGAGAGAGAGAGAGAGAGACGGGCAGGCAGGCAGGCAGAATAAATAAACAAAACAATTTTTTTTAAAAAAAACCGCTTTCCATTTATACATCTTACAAGGTTATCAATAATATCACCACCCCTTTATTCCCTTCTTCTTCCGTGGTCGCTTTCTCTGCCCTGAGGCGATTTTCTCTGTAATGGGGGGGGGGGGGTTTGTTGTTTCCTAATAGCCTTAAGCGCTCTACAAAAACTTGCTTTTTCATTTTATTCCTTCTTTTAAAAAACGCGCCGTCCCCACTTCTGAACCGCATTGGGTTGCGCTCCCGCTCGCGATACTTTTTCCTCCTTCTCTTTATTTCTAGGAAAAGTATGTTTTGAAAGACCTGGCAACTCGGGTCTCTGGGTGTATTTATTTATGGCGCGCAGCAGCGGATTTTCAAAGTCTCCCATTAACCTAGTTCCCTGTAGGGAGATCTTTGCGTTTTGCTTAGTGGGGGGGGGGACTTTTCACTCCCCCCCCCACACCACTACCACACACCCCTTCTCTCTAGATAGTGTGGGGTGAGTGATATATATACACACACACATACTATGGATGGGGTTTCCTTTGGGGGACAGCAGAGAGGAGAAATTGACCTTTGGGGGGCAGTTGAATGAGGGCATCGGGTTCCCTCCCCCCCTCCTCCTGCCCCACCTTTCCTAATTGAAGGCAAAGGATCCTCGTTTCGCCCCCCTCCCTCTCTGTCATGGATTTTAGCGCCCCCCCAACCCCTCGCTCGCCCGCCCAATGGGAGGTTCGTGGGGGCCGCGCGTCCTCCTTGCGCCCGGCGCACGCACGCTGTGCCTGTTCCCTGAGATATGCTGGAAGGGCAGCTGGGTAAAATCCCAGCTGGAGGGTGGGACGTGGTTGGGGGGCGGTTTGCTGAGATGACTTTCCCACCCCCCTGTGTGTGGAAGGGGCATGGAGCTCCTCTGATCTTCCTTCACCTCGGGACATGATGCCTTATTTGGGGCTAGGTGGGTGGATAGATGGGGGACAGCTCTGTGACTGGCAGGGTTTAACCCCCCTCCCTGCTTCTCTCCCACCCCCTCTCTCCTCCTCTTCTCCCCCCACCCCACCCCTCCCTCTAACCTCCAAAAGGGGAATTTTCCAGCTGGTAATTTCTGCTGCGTCAACACCCAGCTCAAGGGAGTGGAGAGGAGACAAGGGGGCATTTTAACAGCAGCTCCACTTCGTGAAATAGCAAGCCTTTCCATTCTGGTTTGATAATTTTATTTGAAAAGCAAACAAAAACCACCCCACAGCGTTTAAAAATAAGCATCTGTGCAAGTTGGACCCAAGAGCTTGACAAGAGAGAGTGGCTCAAAACTGCTTGGAAGAAAGGGATGAGGTAATAATACTGGTGAAACATGTTGTATATTTCTCCTTCGCTTGCTTTCTCTTTCTGCCTCTCTAAAGCCAGGCCTGTTTGGGGTTATTGTCTCCCCCTGAAGTCAGGCACCGATCGGCTGGCCTTTCCTCCATTTTAATTGCAAGCTGAAATATTGGCAGTGACCCTGTATATTTTAAAAAACCCAGTCTTCAGAATAATGCTTTCCCTGCCTAAAGCTGGAGGACTACATAATATGCTTGTGATAAGTAAGGGAATTGATTTGAAAATGTTGCATACAGGTAGGGAACATTTTATGAAGGGGGTGTCAACACCCCAAAAGAATAATTTGTAGGGAGAGTAAAAGGTTTCCTTTAAAAAAAAACAACCTAAAGGTGATGGTAGAAGTTTTTAAGTTGTAGATTGCCTTTTTGTGTCTGTAAATAGGTTGTCAGTTCTGTAAAAGTCATGCAAGTAGCATCTGATAACTCAATCCCAGGCGACAAATAAGGAATGAACCAGATTTCCAGGACTGTTAACAGTGGGAGGATTCCTTCAATTTAAAGACAGCTCCTTATTGCTTGCTGTACTGCTGGAGAGCCAGAAATAGATATAATAGAACTATTGTGTGCAGTAATGTATTTTTGATGTGTCAAGAAATATAGAAACAAAGGGCAGTTTTACTAGGAGATATTTCTTAAAATTAGCTTTCTCTGTATTCAGTCAAGGTATTTATTTAGCATGGATTAGAGACAAGGTTATTATCAGCAGTGTTTATATATATGCTAATAAGGAAGTGTGTTTTGCAAACAGTGTTTTGCAGGCACCTGTACTGAAGTTACTGTATGCATTTTAATACTTGAGTCATTTCAAATGTTTAGTTGCATTTTCTAAATATATGTTGTACACTAGCATTTTAAGTACCAGTACATATACTGTAACTTGGTTCCCTACTTTTACTGCTTCTATTTTAAGGGGTTTTCTTTGAGAAGAGTATTCTATTTTTGTGAAAGGGAAAGCTAGACACGGCTTTCTTGCCACGAGACAGACAAAAGCTGCAATTTTACACAAACTTTGGAAATTGCACGATATACCCCCCCCCGCCAGCTCTGTGAACTAAAGTTTGGCAGTTTATACTGTGTCACTTTAAATACAGTAGTATTTCAGGGATAAAGGGAACCACTCTTGGCATTTGACAGCCAATTCTGTTTTATTGATTGGCTGTGCTGAACTGAATTAATAGCAGTTGAATGCAGCTATTGCTTGTCAAGTTCTCAGTCTTGTAGTCCTTTCATGATATGGGGTGTGTATGCATTTAGAGTCTTAGACTTTAGAGCTTACTGTTAACCACAGTTTTCCACATAGTGAAAAATTATCCTCTGGTGTATTACAAGTTAACAAAGGAGAGCCTTATGGGACAGACAGGATCTACAAAACAGTATCCAGGTCTTGATTAACTAGAACTTTCATTTCTCCATCCTGAAAATAATGAGCAAATCTAACAGTGAAATCCTAATGCATGTTTACTTGGAAGTAAGTTTTGCTGTGTTCAGTTAAGCTTACACCCTAGTAAGTGTGTTTAGGCTTGCGGTATGAGATACTAGTGTCAATTGTTATTTAAATGGATGATGAAAAGCTAATTTTGCTGTTAGTAGACTACTTATTGGAATCATATTGTTACAGCTTTTGATTAGGCTATGATGTCCTGTTTACTCCATGAAGCCATATCTAAATAAGTGAGAATGATACAATTATGCATTGTAAATTAATTGGATCTGTTTCTTCTCTTTCATATGACATTATTTGCTAATTAAACAGACATAATAACTATTTTAATAAATGATGTATGGCAATATACAGGTCAGATTTTGGAATTTCAGAGAACAGAGGAAATGGGCCACATTGTCCCTATGGCTTGTGTTTTCTAGGACATCCATACAGTAGAGCCTATGTCCTTCTCTTCCAGGTTGTATATTAGAAAAGCTTTCTGAGTAGCTTACAGAAACAACCTTGGCATACTTTATTGGGTGGATAGCCTAAGCGAAGTGAGGCTTCAAACCTAACCTACTTACCTGAGTACCTGGGAGTAAACCTCGTTGAATTGAATGAGACTTACTTTTGAGTAGACACTGCTAGGATTGCAGCCTTAATTACAAACTGTAGGTGCCTGCTTGGTCTGGTATTGTTTTGATATTGGCTCAACATACTCTAAAATACATTTCTTCTTGCCTTTACTTCCTCATGAAAGCTTTTGCTTTTCATTGCAATATTCACCATTCCTTTAAGGTTTTATTAATACAAGTACAGTATGCATAGTTTTTGTTTCATAACTTTTTGCCTTTCTAGCTTCTTAAATCAAAATTATTTTCATGAACAGCCCGCATCTCCTGAGCAGTGATCCTTTTTTCAACTGAGTTCTGTTTGCTTCTTTTAGCAACATGGCTTTCCTGCATTATTTGTAGTGTGAACTAATCCTTGTTACTATATTCTTAATTTAATTGGTAAATAAAAGGATAAAAGGGGCTTAGTTTAAATCTCAAAAGGCTCCCTGAAATTCAAATAGTTATCCTTTACACTTATAATTCCCTGAACTCTGAAGCTTTGTACCTATGCCAGAAAACTTTGACACCCCGCACAATAGGATTAGCTGAATATTTGTTGTGTACTCAAATGGTTGTTGTCTTATCTTAAACTAGGCAGTTTAAAGGTAAGACATAGTAGGCTTCCCAATCAATTGATCAGTTTCCCCCCGAAATGGAAAGAATGCAAAATTAAATTCTTAAGAAAGTATGTAGTAATTCACAGAAGCTAGCATAATGGATTTGCCAATAATAAATGCCGCTAAACTAATATTATCTCTGTCTTGTATCACTTTACTAGGAAACTTAGCAGACACTGGGAATTATGTGAATGCAGTTTAGCTTGATTTCAGCAAAGCACTCGACAAAAGTTTTCTGTGATATTTTGGTTAGCACATTGGTTCAGTGAAAGCTGCACAATGGTACTGTCAGATTCACAGCTGGTTGCAAAACAGTATTTGAAGTGGAAAGGGATCTCAGCACAATTGTTCCCAAGTGCCTTCTCAGACAGACACTATGGAGCTTACAGATCTCCATAGTCTTCTGGGAAGTTGTGGGCAATGAAACAGGATGGACTATGGTGTAGCACAAGTTGGATAAATCCTGAAACACATATGACTGAACACAGCTAAGGAGCATACAGTTGTGGTTACTATGTGGCAGTGATGGCAGTGAAGAGCTTCACCTCTGCCACCATTGCAGCTTGCAGTAGGCATCCAAAAGCTTATACACACAGTGAAGGGGCCTGTCCCGATGAAGGAGATGATTGGAGGCATTCTGTGACAAATTTGCTAAGCACTTTGAAGATAAAATTGCTTGAATCCATACAGAATTAGATACTGTAGTTAGGACTAGTCTTGTGGATGTGTCCAGAACACCATCTGGTTAAGTTTTATTGAATCAGTTTCAGTTATTATGGCCTGAGGATGTGGGCAAGCTTAAAGGGATTCAGCCTACTGCATGTCTCCTTTGCTAATAAAAGCTAATGTTGAGGGCTGAGAAGGTGCCAGTGGCTTTAAAAGAGGCACTTTCTTTAAACCTGTAGTTAAATAAATACCGCTCCTTGGGCAAGGTGCTTAAGAAATTGATGGTGGTGCACCACCAATTTCAATTCCATTCAGTCCTGTCTGAATCAGGAGAAATAGTGCAGGTGCTGACCTGATATTTCAAGGTGGTAATGGGCTAGGTATGGGTCAGTAAACTGAATCCAGACATAATGGAGATGCTATGGGTGGGCTTTTATGGGGTTTGGTAAGACAGCCTGTCCTGGATGGGATAGTCCCTTTAAGGAACAGGTCTGTAGCCTGGGTATGTGTACACTTCCGGAGTCATCTTTGTCACTTGAAAGTCAGGTGGCTTCATGATTCGAAGTGATTGTTCCCAGTTATTGATGGTTCACCAGACATAGCCTTTCCTGGACAGGGATAGCTCTGATAGTTTTCGGATTGGACTATTATATTGCAATACACTCTTATGTGGAGTTGCCCTTCAGTGGTCTGGAATTTGCCACTGGGGAGTGCCAATGGTTGCTCACACCTATTTTGAAATACTTACACTAGCTGCCAGTTGTCTTTCAGGTGCTTCTGATGACATTTAAAGCCCTGAATGGCCTGGGTCCCAAATATCTGAAAAAACACCTCCTCCCATACCCTGGTCTATGATTTGCAGATCAAATTCTTTTGGTGGTCCCTAAACCTAATGTGGTCCACGGTGCAGGTGCTTGTGGCAGGACATTCTCTGAAGTGGATCCACACCTATGGAATGAACTATCCTTCCATACCTCAGCCTTACTTGCTTTCCACTGGTAGTTGAAGATGTACTTCTTTGTCTAGTGGGGCAGGGGTAGTGTTGAGATTCACTGTAGAACTGGGTATAAGGGTGTTTTTTTATTTATTTATTTTTTGCTGTTGCTGCCTGCAATTTTTTACTGTAAATTTAATTGATGAATTTCATTTTGTTTCTACAATGTTAAGTTTGGGGCTATTTTTTTTTCTTATACATATTCTGCTCTGGCATCTTTGAGTGAAGGAGGTATATAAATTACATATTGTTAGAATAAGTTTAAAATGAATAGTATTATTAGATAAGTACAATTAAGGGGCAGGATTCTCCTAACAAGCCTTATCGGGGAAGTGCGATGCAAGGACTTCCACAAAAGTGCTTTCCCCCACACCAGAATTAGCTTGGGGAGGGGCATTGAGAGAACCTCCAGAACAGTTCATGGGAGGAGGATCATTCTGTCTGCTAAGCTGAATTGCTTGTGCAGATAGAATGTTTGTCATAGGGCAATGTTGAGTTCCACTCAGGGTTTTTTGACTCAACTCCAGTATTCACTTTCATATCCACATGGAAGTGTCCAGCAAAAATATTTTGACTGGTGTGTGGCATGATAAATCTAGGCAGCTTCCATCGGGAGCCATAAATAAATTCTTAGATCTGCAGTAATTTGCTATCTACTCATGGGCAAAATTGTTGGTGTTTGACATGTCTGCTGGAGGTTTATACACATCTTTCTTTTATGTGGTCTTGGGTTCCACAGAGACACAAATTGTACATTGGGCAATCAGCAAGAAGCTGGTCCTGACTGTTGAAACTCCTGGCCGTGGGGCGGGGGGATCTGAGAAATCACAGACCGATTAGCTTAACATCTGTTCCATAAAACTTGGTGGAAAACATTATTAAAGAAGCATATAGAGGAAGAAGCCTTGCTGCATAAGGACCAGTGTGGCTTCCACAAGGGCACATCGTGACTAACCTTTTAGAGTTCTTGGAGAGTCTTAATAAGTAGTTAAGTTAATTCTCATCTGACCCATGCCTGATCTATTGGGCTTTACAGTCTCTGGCCATGGTTGAGGCAGAACTTGGGGACATCAGTTAAAGCTCAGTTTAACTAAGGCAGAGAATAGTTGGTTGGTAGGCCCTTTTGAATAGGAGAAACTTGCTAGTTACTGTTGAAGTTGGCTCTCCTGTGGTCATGCATTCTTGGGTTATGTCCCTGGCATTTTAATCTTCAGATTGTAGTTTAGAGCAGCCACAGTCTTTCAAACAACTTTTGTGAGAAGGCTGAGACCTCTTTCAGATTGCTACATCTCAATGGTTACTACAGTAGCAAACATGTTTTTTTGTATGCACATCTGGTGGTGGAAGTTAATGTAGCATGTGGTGGCTGAGGTTTGCTGACAAAGTCAGCTTCTATGACTCCATTCCTCTCCATGCCAAAACTTAAGATTTGATTTACTGTATCTCCCATTTCTGTCCTCCAATGCTTTCTATTGCATTTGCTTGGAGCACCATTCTCCCCCAACAGCTTTGTGGGCCTTTCCTGTCTGATTAATCTCTTGCATTCACCTATCAATTTGTGTCAAATTTCATTTCCTAATTGTGTTGAAATCAGTGATGTCTTATACAGACAACTACCGGTAAGTGTGGCAATTGGCAAGACAACTATAAAGAAGTTGACACACTGGGACCTGCATGCATTATGAGCTGCTATCTACTTTTTCTTGCACTGCCAAAGAAATAATCTTTGTGTGACGGTGCTTTCTATGAACCAAAAGCTCACAGCAAAAGTATGTAGGATGAAGTACTGAAACTTTTGCTATCAGAATTTTACCAGAATTGTAGGTCAGGGGTCACCAACCTAAGGCCCATGGGCCAGAAGCAGCCCGTGGAGGTCGTTTGACCGGTCCACGAGCTGCCCCTGAACTGAGCTGCCCACTCGCGCGCTGTGCTAAACCAGCGTGGCGTGGGGACTTGCTTCTGCGGTGCCGGAAATCGCGTCTGCGCACTCGCAGACTCCAAAAATCACATCTGTGCAGACACTGAAAATCACAGGCGTGCGTACAAGATCCGGCCCACAGAGGGATCGCCACAGGAAGATAAACCTTGCTGACCCCTGTTCTAGGTGGATTGGCTATTTAATGAGTAGGGATGATACCAGAACTCTCTTGCTGGTTTTGTAGTATCTTACCTTTTTTTTTTTTTTTTTTTTTTTTTTTTGCTTTATGATAATATTCGTTATTAAAGTGCAAGGAAGATAAGAAATCCAAATACTTCCCATTTTAAGTCTCATTTCTGTGAAGTGTAGGAATGTGGGACGCTGCTTTATATCAAGTCAGATCCTTAATCCAGCTGACTTAGTATTGTTGACAGTGACTGGCAGCCATTCTCCAGAGTTTCAGACAGGAGCCCTTCCCAGTCCTATCTGAAGACACGAGGGATTGAACTTGGAAGCTTTTGCATGCAATGTTAGTTCCCCTGCTGCAAACCTAACCACAGTCACTTTGATGGAGTGCATACTGCCAAATAATCACATAGCTTAAAGTAAGCTAGTATCTTTGGCTAGCTTCTATTTTTAATTTTTAGTAATGATTTAACAAATCTAATTCATCTCAAATATCAGGGGGGAGGTGGGGAAGAAAGGAGCATTGACTTCCATAATTGAATGTTGTTATGCTTTGTCCAGATGTCTAATGGAACTTAGAAGACGTGGGTTGACTGTATCTGGACATCTTGTGATCTCTCTTTCTCTCCCCCCACTTCTCTTTCTGAAAGACTGTTGCAGAATAGCTTTTGCACATTAATTCATTAACAAAATTCACTGTTAGTTTTATTGTGTGATACCTATCCATCCATCCAGGGGTCTGCCTGCTTCTTACAATTCCAGAAACTGTAGAAAGTACACTTGTAGTGGATGGAGAAAAATGAAAAATAATCAAAGCAGAGATGTAGAAATTTTCTGACTACAGACACCTATACTGCAGTTATATCATGTTCTATTGTTGCTCTGGCTTTAAAAGTTTCACACATTGCCAATTGATCTGTTTAAACATGTGATATTTCTACTAGAGATAAATTTGATTTGTGATGAGAAAAAAGTCGTGTTTATAAACCTGGAATATACAAAATGGAATAATTGAACTTGAAATAAATTTTGATGAACTATTGCTAGCTTGGCCAGGCAAACTAGATGTTACTGCAGCTAACATTTGTGTCAGAAACCATGTAACTGATTTCCCTGTTTAAAAATGTAGGGGTGTTGAAAGTAAAGCATGGGTGGGGGAATAGTGCTGAAACTTCCACTCATGTTTTGTTCTCCATGCTCACAGTATGGTTCTTTGAAGAGAACTAACACCCACCTGTAGGGGAAGAAGCAATTTTTTTAGGGGAGGGAGTATATATGTTGAAAGGGTTCAGGACATCCTCTTTCTGTTTGCATGCTTGCTTGTTTTAAAGTGTACACTTCTTCACTCTAGGAAATTCATACAACCCACTTTATGACACATACTTTTGCCATCATAATCCCCTTATAAAGGTGCATATCCACTTTAAATCCATAGCTACATTGTTAAGTTCTTTGTTTGTGATGCAGTTAATCACGGTCAACATTTCAATATGAAATAATAAATAATTCTATGGGGTTTCCTAATTGTGTTTTTAGCCGTATGAGTAACAACTTTACTGTACCTTGTTAAAGGTTCCTCCTTGTGATATCAGCTAGTATTAAGATTAGGTGTCCTAAAAGTAAGGTGCCTCTTTCATATTAGGGGTAAGAACCAGAAAATTTGACCTGCAGAAGTTGATAGTCCATACCTGAGAAATTTTTTGGATTGCATTTTTCAAGACCTGTTCTTTCTCTTCGTTAATTTAATCGCAGAACTGTAATTAAATTGTAACTATATCTCTTCAGTTCTATAGAGTTGAAGTTGTTTCTCAACGTTTGATTGACTCTTGGTAGTTCTTCTGCATGCACCACACTGCACAATTCAGTAGTTCTGTTACTATGGCATTTTGTAGCATGGAGTGAAGCATATTGAAGAGAAAGGAATTCATAAAAAGATGAGCTGTGTTTGAATAGAATGTTGGGATGAAGTGGAAGTCCTACATTCTCTCATTACCACACTGGAAGGCATTGCTGTGGATTCTGATTTCACAAAAAGCCTGACTCTTGATGTACATTTGGCAACTAATATCAGCAAATACTATTGAATGGGACACAGAACACCTGTTAAAACATTTTTCTTTTTCAGCCGGCCCTCTGTTTTTCTCATATAGTATTTAGGAACTTCTGCTAAGTGGTGGCAGTCTAGACTTCTGTTTGGTATTCCCACACAGATTATGTTCTTAATTGTGGTGAGAGATACCTTTTGTTTTCAGTTGCATTTTTACACTTTTCTGCAGTTTTGCAGAAAATGGGACAATTCACTTAAACTTGAAGGCAGCTATCTTTCCATTATCACTGTAAAACAGATAACATGCAGTTCATTAAGGTTTCACCGTGAGAAGTGTGCTTAGATTCCAAGCATAGTGAAAAGCTCATTTGCTGAAGCACATTTCTTTGGATGCTCCCAAGTTCTGAAAATTCATAGTGGTCATTTATGGTTAGATGTTTTCCTTTAGGACTTCATCTGTCTGGGAAGCAATAGTATGAAGAACAGTGTGCTGCTACTGTCTATGAAGATGTCATTGGGAGACATTTTAAGCTTTAGTCTGCCGATTAAAAATTGTTGCCTAATCTGTGGGGTTGACACTAAGCAAAAACTCGGGGATTCAGGATTCTGGAAGGTCTGTGAACTTTCTAGCTGCACAGAAATGCTTGCTTCCTCATCCCTGAATCACATTTAACTGTGCGCGTTTGTAATCTATGTATATACAGTTTGTAAAATCTGGACCGTCCACAGTACTGATGGAATTTGAATTTATTCCCTTGTGAAGTGATTGTAGTTGGGAATATTCTATACATTAGATTACTAAGTTGATATTTTTCTAATGGGTGTTTACTTAAAAAGTTAATAGATTGATAGAAGTGATCTCATGTTGCCTGAATACCCTCGAAGGCATTTATGAAATATAATGTGCACATTTATTTAAATTCAATTAAAAGCCAGGTTATCAAAAATATTGTTTTTATTACTAAAGTGAAGGATGTAAATTAAGTTTATAGTATTGTGTCATTTGCATAAATTATTCCCTTTTGCGGATATTGAGCTACTTTGGTGCAAGAATTGAGTTTTTAGCATAGAATCAAAGAACCTGGCCCTAATCCAAGGAAATTTAGTGACACTTGTAAGTCTCAGTAGGTCAACCTAGCAATGACTCATCTCTTATTTTTCATGTTGGCTAAATGGGAAAGGAATAATTATTATAGAAGAAGACTAAATATAACCAAATGTAGAATAGATAGCTGAAGCAGCCAACACACACCGATATACACTTTCTCAGCTAAAGGACATTCAATTATGCTTACCAGTAACTGTGAACCAGATGTGGTTAAAGCTGGTAAATACCTGGGGTGGGTGATTGCATTGTGTGATTAGCTGACTTTGTGTTTCCAAGAGAAATTATCTAGTGCTAGGGAAGGAGAGGGAGACTAAGATAATGAGTATAATGTCAACAAAGAATTATCTGAAGACATTGGAAGGACACTTCTCGCATGGAAGCTGAATTAATAACAAGCTTAACTCATGACAGTGTAATAGAAAAATAAATTGGATCATAAAGTCATATTGTGTGGAAGCTACTTAACTGCATTCACATGTGTGATTAGGTGTTGGAAAGTTGGCAGCAATTTGCTGCTTGTGCATGTACTCTTATTCCTAAGAAGTATACAGAATAGATAATAACTTCAGTAGATAATGCATTTTAATCAGACTTTCTTATACAATGGTCCACCAGTAGGGTTCTGCTGTTGTGCTGGAATTTCTGTTTCCTATGCTCCCCCTGTGTGCCCCTAATATATCCTCAGCTGATTTTGAGAGCATGTGGGAACTGAAGTTCTGTTGCGTGCATGGGAGTCTGTTGTTCCAGTGGAGCTGCTGCATTGGAATATGGCCCACATAATTTTTTTCTTTTTTCTTTACTATGGACATGGTTTTGGCTAGAGATTTCTGTAGACAGTTTATCCAAAAGCTTAAAATCTACAAGGCATAGTACAGGTAGGAAAAAGGAGAATGTAAAATTTCATTGAAGGAAATTTATTAGAATGGGTGCATTTTAGTAGCTTTTTAAAACAATGGAAAAGTATAAACAGCAGATATCTACTGAGCACAGAAAGTACATGGTATAAAATGGTTCTGTAAGTAACTTGATGATAAATTTAAAAGAAAATGGATTGACCAGTGTCTTATAAAGCTATAATTAATCTGTACACTCCAACCTTTTGGGGCAGATGAACACATCTGGAATGTTGAAGTGCTGTGGGCACCAGTCAGAAATGGCAGCTGTGAGTGCATGGCACAACACAAAATGGCTGCCACATCTAAAAGAATAGAAAAAGAGATAGGATCACAAAAAGTGGGCCTACTCCCATCAGCCCCCTCCAAATCAGCCACTTTGCTTTCTTGCATTTCCTTTTCATTGGGATGGTTTTCGTTGCTGCCTCCTGTATGATGTTATGAGCCTCCATCCATAGTTCTTCAGGCACTCTGTCCACCAAATCTAAATCCTTAAACCTGTTCCTCACTTCCACTGTGTATTCATAAGGGATTTGATTTAGATTGTATCTTACCGGCCCAGTGGTTTTTCCTACTTTCTTTAGTTTAAGCTTGAATTTTGCTATAAGAAGCTGATGATCTGAGCCACAGTCAGCTCCAGGTCTTGTTTTCTGACTGTATAGAGCTTCTCCATCTTTGGCTGCAGAGAATATACCGTAATCAGTCTGGTTTTGATGCTGCCCATCTGGTGATATCCATGTGTAGAGTCGTCTCTTGTGTTGTTGGAAAAGAGTGTTTGTGATGACCAGCTTGTTCTCTTGGCAGAACTCTATTAGCCTTTGCCCTGCTTCTTTTTGAACTCTTCATTTAATTCTGACATCTGCCTGGTTTTCTCTCCCTTCCCAACAATCACCGTATTCTGTGGGCACTGACCACCCTTAGTCCTAGCTGAGGTTGACATGAATTCAGCTGTTTCTCGCGCAGGATCTAGTAACTTCTTTCCTGAGGAGTTTCTGCTATAGGATGCTTTGCCTCTACAAACATAATTATCAACACTAGCTTGCTAGGATCTTAAAATTTGATACCTTAACATAGGAAGCTTATCTCAGTCTCTTTTTCTCTGTAGTTGTGGTAAATACATCACACTTTCTCTTGATTAGTTTTGAAAGGTTAATATCCTGGCATGCTATCTTCAAAGCTTCAAAAATATTCAAAGCTATTGAATATTGATGGTCCAAGTTTACATATTCAGTGCAGGCTATTCTCTTGGGCCAAGCCAGATAGGACCTCAAGTGCTTCTTTATATTTAATGTGCAGGTTTTTTAAAGCACAAATAGCATTAGTTGAAGGGGTAATAATTATTGTGTTTACAGCAAGCTAGTAGGGGGATTTTAACTCTTTATTCCCTTGCCTGTGTGCATGAGAAAATCCATTAACTGAAGCTGGTATTTGCATGGCCAGAAAATCCCCCCATTGCTGCTACAATGAGGGATTTTCCTCAGGATTTCAGCAGTGGAAGAATGGGTTAAATCATTCCTCCCAGCTGCTGTAATCCCAATAATTACCAACTCCCCCCACCTGACATTAGCATTTCTAAAAACCTGCCTATTAAATGCAAATCCAATATTAAAGCCCAGCAATAAACTCTCTGTTCTAAGTATAATGCCTTAATTATTGTTGTCTTCAAACTTGGAAAGATAGCTAAATGCCTCTCTGAATTTTTGTGGTGATTTAAATAGTATGACAGCCCCTTTAATGTGGTAATGCCTCTATTTCTCCCTTACAGACCTTTGTGGAAGCAGTAGCACAAATATTTCTAAATGAATAATCGAAAGGAAGACATGGAAATTGCCTCCCATTATCGTCATCTCCTTCAAGAACTCAATGAACAAAGACAGCATGGCATCCTCTGTGATGTTTGCATTATAGTGGAGGGAAAGATTTTCAAGGCTCACAAAAACATTTTACTTGGGAGCAGTCGCTACTTCAAGACACTGTACTGCCAGGTGCAGAAGACTTCTGACCAGGCAACGGTCACTCATTTAGATATTGTAACAGCCCAGGGGTTTAAAGCAATCATTGACTTCATGTACTCTGCACACCTTGCATTGACCAGCAGGAATGTTATTGAGGTGATGTCAGCTGCTAGCTATCTCCAGATGACTGATATTGTTCAAGCTTGTCACAATTTCATAAAGGCTGCTCTTGACATAAGCATTAAGTCTGATGCATCAGATGATTTTATTGATTATGAACTTGGAGCAACCTCCAGCAGTAGTACAGATGCTTTGATTTCAGCAGTGGTGGCTGGTAGGAGCATATCTCCCTGGCTAGCTCGGCGGACAAGTCCTGCAAACTCCTCTGGTGATTCAGCCATTGCTAGTTGTCATGAAGGAGGAAGCACATATGGAAAAGAGGATCAAGAACAAAAAATGGATAGTCATGATGACATTTCATCCCAATCTCTGTGGTCTAGTGATATGGGGTATGGATCCTTGCGTATCAAAGAGGAACAGAGCTCTCCATCTCATTATGGAGGAAATGAGTTGCAGTCTGCCAAAGATACCACAATGCAGAATACTTTTTCAGAACAAGGCGCTGCTGATGGATGGCAGCCTACTGGGCGCAGAAAGAACAGAAAAAACAAAGATACTGTGCGCCATATTACACAGCAACTGGGAGATGACAGCAGAACAAGCTCTCCAGTACCACCTTTTCTGTCTGCCCAAGGATGGCCATACAGTAGTCGTGAAACAAGTAAGGTTTTTTTTTCTTTCTGTCTCTGTAGAATCATATCATGTGATATGTATAATCATTCATGTGAATGCATAATCATTTGTGGCATACTAGTTAAAAGGCCATAAACTTTAATGGTTTGATTACTTGTATAGTAGCGTAAAGGATATGTCTTGCTTTTCACTTGAGATCCAGCTCCGAGGGCCTTCGGGCAGTTCCCTCATTGCAAGAAGTGAGAGTACAGGGAACCAGACAGGGGGCCTTCTCAGTAGCCGCACCTGCCCTGTGGAATGCTCTCCCATCAGATGCCAAGTAAATAACAACTATTTTACTTTTAGAAGACATCTGAAGGCAGCCCCTCCCAAGCTGCTATATATCTCAATGTGCCAATAACTGAATTTATTAATGAAAACTTGTGAAAAATAATTATATTAGGCCTTAAATAGATAAATTAACAAGAGAAACACAAATATTTCTGTACCAGAAAAAAAAGCTTTTAAAAGCTGCATAACATGTTCTCTAAAGTAGCAGTGGTACGAAGTATCTTTGAAAATGGAAATTCATTTATGTAAAATAATGAACACATTTCCTGTTATATAATAGTCAACATCTCAGTTTCTTGAAGATTTTATTCAAATTCTGTGTATTGTACTTGTGTCTTTTTATGCAGCAGTGCCATCTTGGGAAACTTTCAAGCTTAAAAATGTTGTTTCATATACAACATGAAGCATAACCATGCAAATTATGTGTTAGATGTTTTCCTGTGGCTTTACACTGGCTCTTAGAAAATAAAATGGTTACCGGAATGCTTTCTTCCAGTCTGAATTTTGAAGAAGGTAGATGTAACCCCTATGGTAACTGTCCAGGGTTGTGTGTAATAATAATAATAATTTTTATTTATACCCCGCCCTCCCCAGCCAAGGCCGAGCTCAGGGCAGCTAACAAGCAATAATAAAAACAAGTTGAATGAATACAACTTAAAAATAAGATTAAAATACAACAATTAAAATATTGAAACATTAAAATATTAAAATGCAGCCTCATCACAGGAGGAGAAAGGAAAAAGGAAAAAGAAAGGGGGAGGGAATCAAATTGGCTCCAAGCCAAAGGCCAGGCGGAACAACTCTGTCTTACAGGCCCTGTGGAAAGCAATCAGATCCTGCAGGGCCCTGGTCTCATGAGACAGAGCGTTCCACCAAGTCGGAGCCAGTGTTGAAAAGGCCCTGGCTCTGGTTGAAGCTAATCTAACTTCCTTAGGGCCCGGGACCACTAGGGTGTTGCTATTTATGGACCTTGAGGCTCTCCATGGGGCATACTGGGAGAGGGGGTCCCGTAGGTACGAGGGTCCTAGGCCATGCAACTGTAGTCAGTGCAACATGGGTTCTTTTAATGATGAATGAGTTGGCGCTTCAAAAACATAATGAAAACAGGACACTGCCAGGAAGGTGTAATTTTATTTTAAAGTTCATGCAAGTTTTAATCTTGAACATTCTGTTCCTTCTGATAATAGTTGTACGTGTGTAATTCCATTACAACAACAATTCAGCTCCTCTTGCTCTGAATTTATTACTTTAATCATGACTGAAGCTTTTCAAAGGCTTCCTCATCTTTTCATCACAGAAAATATTCTAGATCATTCTCCTCTAAGTTGGTAAAGGTAAAGGGACCCCTAACCATTAGGTCCAGTCGTAGCCGACTCTGGAGTTGCGGTGCTCATCTCACTTTATTGGCCGAGGGAGCCGGCGTACAGCTTCCGGGTCATGTGGCCAGCATGACTAAGCCGCTTCTGGCGAAACCAGAGCAGCGCACAGAAACGCTGTTTACCTTCCCGCCGGAGCAGTACCTATTTATCTACTTGCACTTTGATGTGCTTTCAAACTGCTAGGTTGGCAGGAGCAGGGACCGGGCAACGGGAGCTCAACCCGTTGCGGGGATTCGAACCACCGACCTTCTGATCGGCAAGTCCTAGGCTCTGTGGTCTAACCCACAGCGCCACCCGGGTCCCTCTAAGTTGGTTAGAATAGTGCAAATGCCACCAAGGGAGGCCTTCAGATAGGGGGTTTCCATATTCCAGACGGTGAAAATCCAAACAGAAAGGTTGTTGAGCTTTTCCACCTGGACACTCCTGCCAACTGCTGGCAACTGCAGTATTCCTTATATCTCCTGGCAATTCCAGACATATGGCAACCCTAGTTAGATTTCCAGTTGACCAGTGGAAGAATCACACAGGGATTATTTCTTCTGTATCAGTTGAAAGGGACTGCTATAATAGTCAAGAATACTTTCATGTGATTGCTTCCCTACAGAACTATGTTCAAGAGAAGTGCTGTTCCAATCTACTTAATCCAGATTTTGCTAGTTCATTGGCAGTGGCCAGGGATACTTTTGGCCATTTTATGCCGGTACATCAGTTGTATTCTTGTTAAGTTGTGGGTGAACATATCAGACACAGCGATTCTTCAAACAGCTCTTGTTTATTCGTAGGCCAGAACAGAACTGAACAGCAAACAGCTCAGCCGGCCTGCTCTTATAGGCAGCCAGCTGTGAACATTGTAGCAACAACAACCCAGGGTTTCCCGCCTAAAGTAACTGACGTGGACCTGAGTGAAAACTATATACACGATACTCCTTTTAGCCAGGGTGAGAACTTCAATACGTAACACCCCTCCCCACCGAGATAAGGCATTAGTTACAATCATAGTGGTTCCATTACATACAGCAATACCCTTATTGGTTTCAGTATGGCACATAAGCATATTAATTGACCCTATTCACCATATCAGCTTTACATGTGCAGTTTGTCCAGTGAACATAATCTTTTAAATACGCTGGGTGCTTGGAAACCCTGCTGGATTGCCGAGGGCCAGTACCAGAGTGGGCGGAGAGTTCAGCAGCTTCTGAGGCCACAGCCTCCTCAATGGCTTTCTGCAGCGTGAGGTCTGGCTTGGTGAGGAGACGCCATTGCAGACGGATGTCCCGGACCCCGCAGACGATTCGATCCATCAGGGCATCGTCTAAGTCTCGGAACTCGCAGTGCATTGCAGCCTGTCGGTGTAGTTCTTAATTGACTCCCCCTCTGCCTGGTTCCGGTGGTAGAATGCATGGCGGGTAGCAATCTTGGATGGCTTTGGCGCGTAGTGGTTGCGGAGCTTCTCTTGAATCGTGTCCCATGGCTCTGCCTGGACTGCTAGAGGCGCAACCAATGCTCGGGCCGTCGCAAACACTTCGGGGCCACAAGGCTGAGGAAGAGCTCAAGTTCATCTTACAGTGGTGCCTCGCAAGACGAAATTAATTCGTTCTGCGAGTTTTTTCGTCTTGCGAATTTTTCGTCTTGCGAAGCACCTCTTCAAGCAATGCACCCTGGGTATTAACGGTTTTAAGAAAAAGGAAACAAACTTGCAAGACGTTTTCGTCTTGCGAAGCAAGCCCATAGGGAAATTCGTCTTGTGAAGCAACTCAAAAAACGAAAAACTCTTTCGTCTTGCGAGTTTTTCGTCTTGCAAGGCATTCGTCTTGCGAGGTACCACTGTATTTCCCATGCTCTGTGCATTAGTATAGAGACAACTGAACATCATTCTTGGGGATATATGAGTAAGGATAATGTTAGCTGCTGTTATTGTTGTTACCTCTCCATGATTATTTTAACTGGCCTATATTTTTTAATTTGTTTTTTATTGGTGGGTACCTTTGGTGGTTCTACCTTTCTTATATCAGTTTAGATTGGTGGTTTATTGTGGTGTAAGCTTCCTTCAGGGAGGTGGGCCCCAAAAGGCAACCATATAAAAATATATAAATTTAAGAAGCATGGAAAAATACATTGTTTCGTTGGTCTCCTTAACAAAATTTGTAAGCCAATGCATAGTGCAGAGTTTCTTCATATCAGTAGTTGAGAATCAAATGAAGGATTTAGCTGGCTTATTTTTAATCTTTTCAGTCTGCTTTTAAGTGCTAATATAGGCAGAAAACTATCTTTCTAAATTATTGATATGCATGAAAACAAGGATTTTTTTTGAATTGCTGAAAGAGTAGCATTATTATTTTCCTATTGGGTCATTCACATATATTAGGGATATAGTTTTATAGGATTAAGTAAATACTAAACCACTGGGCTGTAGGATTTTGTGGCATTAAAGTTTGGCACTGTAGAGGTCAACTACCTTCACAGGAAGAATGGGAACAGTTGAAATCTGAAGAAGTGTGCATGCACACAAAAGCTTATACCCAGAACAAACTTAGTTGGTCTCTAAGGTGCTACTGGACAATTTTTTATTTATTTCAACTGCGTCAGACCAACACAGCTACCTACCTGAAAGTTGAAATATAGTTGTGTGTTAACTATTCTGCTTTTTTCTGGCATGTTCCTTTCTTTCCTTTCCTTTGAATACTCAAACATTACCTAATCTATGTATTATTAAAAAGAAAGTAGATTGGTTTGGGAATTGACATCTACAAACATGCCCACCTGCACTTTTCTGAAATGTTTTTGTATCTATAAGCTTATGCAATATTGATTTTCAGATGACATTAGATGGTATCTAAGTCATCACAGGAGTAGATCTACTGAAATCAGAGGACGTCACT
The DNA here is from genome assembly GCA_034642415.1 of Podarcis siculus. NCBI lineage: Eukaryota > Metazoa > Chordata > Lepidosauria > Squamata > Lacertidae > Podarcis > Podarcis siculus. The sequence continues at coordinate 453,375 of JAXCMG010000005.1, read as the reverse complement.
TGATTTCAATGCCCTGTTCAGCATGTGACTTAGTTAAACATCACCCAGGAAGTCTGTGATTGTTAATCCACAAAAAGGAAGACCCCCACTTTGGTGTGCCCATAGATGGAAGTTCATATACACGCTGTGTTCCTAGCTGGGCTTCCTGGGCAGATTTTAATGTGGATGCAGATGTTCCTTTTGAGCAGGGATTGTGGCTTTACTTTGTTGTCCTGTCACACTGTTAGTATTCAAGGAAGAG
>JAXCMG010000005.1:426208-452734 GCA_034642415.1 Podarcis siculus | reverse complement strand
GCCCCCCGCCGCCCGAGTCGCCCGCCTCCCTCTCACGGAACATAAGGCAACGTTCCGCGGCACACTAATGTGCCGCGGAACACCCGTTGGGAAACACTGCTCTAAAGGAAACAAAAATGTAATAGTACTAGTCAGGACAGAAAACATACTTTATTTCAGATAATAAGGTTTATTGAAGTAAACATTTTGTTAGTTTATTTTAAAAAATCAAGCCCTGCACAGGGCTGTTTTTTAGCATAATGCAGTTGGCTAATTCTTACCACACAAACAGAATGCTCCTCTGAATGCCCTTGTCATATGGATGATACATTGGTGATATTATCAAGGGAACATTCTTGGGGCTGATTCGGGTGTTATTTAAAGGTTTATTAACCCACTACATGGCTGTCCCTTCCACATACCGAGCCAAATGTGCAAAGCAACATTCTGCCTCCCTGCAACCCGCTACACACATAGGCCAGAGTGAAATTTCTTGTATATTACACTATTCTCTTTTTAGTTTAGTTTAAGTTTATATTGCAGTATTAATTTTTGTTTTTAATTTGATAGCACTAAGCAGAAATATAATTTTCAGAATGGCCCATCTTAAAAAGAGAGCTTTATTTTAAGGTTATTAAATCTGAGTTTCCAGTTAATAACTGCCCTGACTCCTTACAGTACCAGATGGAGGAGGGTTTTCAATTCGTATTCCTGCCATGTCTCAGGTACAGCTCCCACAATTTAATTAAGTTTTTCATTTATCTGTGTCAACTTCTATCAGCATTGTATCATAGTTCATGGACTTGCCCTTCTTCATATTGCAGCAGTAAATTTAATCTTGGACAGTCCAGTTCTTGGTTCATCAGCTCCATGATGTGGGTGTGGAAGAAGAATGCTGAGGCAGGATAACTAAAAACAATTTTTCTGCCCAACCACCATGATAGGTTGCTGTTTACTATGTACTTGAAAACTGTTTGCCTTCTACCTGCTAAGAAAGGAGGTTGGGAGAATAGTAGTGGGGTGGTTCAGGGATTATTGAATGAAACTGATTTCTTAGATCTGGAATGTGAAATCTCAGGCCTAGAGGCCTCTCTGTTTTGCCCTCAGGATTCTCCTTAGGCTATGCCCCTCTATAGGTCACACTTTGATTGAGTGCTTTTGTCTGGTTCAGTGTGTTTGTGAACTGTGATAATGCCTCTTGGATACCTGGGAGGAGGGTGGATATGTGGTATATGTGTATGTGTAGAAGCCTCAAACTTTTGCATAGCTGGAATGGAATCTCTTGTAAAAAGGTAGGATTCTCATCCATTGCTCAGCCCATTTTTGCATCTGACCCTGCCTACCACTGCTATGTGGGTCTTAGAAGGTAGGCCATGAAGGAATATGGATCTTGGGCTGAACAAGGTTCTGCTTCCCTGACCTAGATCCTTTAAAAAATCTGGGCCTGGATTCAGTTAGCCTGGCCCACTCGTGGCAACCAGTACAAGGACTCCTGCTAGTGCAAGCCGCCCCCCCCATTACGCCACCACAGCTCCCCCAAATCCTTTCTGGATGGTTAGGAGACTCAGAACTGTGCTTGGAGGGAGGAGCGGAATTGTTCCATTTGGCAAGTAGAAATGCATCCATTAACAGAACAATCAGAAGACCACGATGGGATGTTGGATTCCTCCCTTGTTTCCCAGCCTGGTTCTAGGGCTGAGGTGGCCTTGCTTTCCTGCTGAATGACTGTCACCACTTGGAACCAGAGCAGGCAAGAGTTTTGTTAGATACAGTGGTGCTGACAAGCTGCTTCTTGTCTCCATGGCATGCAGTTTGCAGGGTTCCAGTTTGTTCCAATGCTGTTATAATCTACATGGAAACACTAGGAAACTTTGTCTGGAGATTTGAGCTGGGTAGTCATTAGGTGTGCTGATTACATCCAGCTTCTTCTGATTCTAGTAAAGATGTTGCGATCCTGACTCATTTTCTAGGTGATTGTAGGATGAGACCTGACGATAGTTCAGTTGGTGGATCATGCGACTCTTAATCTTAGGTTTTTGGGTTTGAGCCCCAAGTTGGGTAAAAGATTCCTGCACTGGAGGGGGTTAAATCAGATGACCCTCATGGTTCCTTCCAACTCTACAATTCTATGATTCTATGAAACTAATAAAGTGAAACATAAATCGGATGAGATGGATATTCTGATGGTTAGCAAACTTGATGATGTCAAAATTGTTGCCCAGGCTCTTCTGAATGAGATTGTGCTGAACGAGGTGTGCGTGTAGCTTGGGAGTGCTTCCAAATCTGACATTACTCCTGGATATCTCTAAGGTGACTGTGGCCAGGATTGTAGGCAAAGCTTTGGCTACATCCAGAGTATAATCTTACAAAATGACTATTGTACAACTTCACTGTCTCACAGTTTGTTTCCAGACCCAGTTCACAGTACTATCTTCTTTGACCTTGAAGCTGTTTGGGGGTAAGCTAACGTTTCTAAAAGATCACCTCCTCCCATTTGAGCCTACCCACCTTCACAGTTATCAGGGGAGACTTGTTTTTTGTTCCTTCTATATCTGATGTGTAACCAGTGGTAGGTGGCAGCACTCAAACTGCCCAGGAGACTTGATTAATTTCCACTCTATCTGCAAGGCTAAAACAATTATGTGGGTGTATATTTTGCATTAAAACAATTGTGTGGGTGTACTGGTTCTTGGGGAATCTGATCAATATCTGCTCTGGTATCTTACAACTGTTTAGAAGATTGCTTTTGGTTTTTCTTTCAGATTATTTTGGTGGTGATTTTTTGTTTTGTTTTTCAGAGAGAAGTAGTGTATACATATTTAAATAAAATAAATGAATAGGGCAAGATGGGTCTAAAACAAGCTTTCTGAGGCTTCTCTATATTCCGTGCATAGTGTGTTGAGACATGCACACTGTTTGAAGCATGTACTAGTCCGTTGTACAGTGGTACCTCGGGTTATATACGCTTCAGGTTACAGACTCCGCTAACCCAGAAATAGTACCTCGGGTTAAGAACTTTGCTCCAGCATGAGAACAGAAATTGTGCTGCGGTGGCAGTGGGAGGCCCCGTTAGCTAAAGTGGTGCTTCAGGTTAAGAACAGTTTCAGATTTAGAACGGACCTCCAGAACGAATTAAGTACTTAACCTGAGGTACCACTGTATTCATAATGTTGTGAAGTTGCAATATGTTGTTTGAATAACTGCAACTGAGCAAGTATAAAGGGGGCATTAAGGTTCTGTTTGTCCATAATGATATTGCACTATTGAGTGCTGGTATAGAGTGTCTTCAGCAGCAGCCACATTTCCCCAGATGTTACTGCTACTATTTTAACAGCAAGAGAGTTTATTTTGCAAAATGAGTGCATAACTTTGCAAAAGTGTGTACTGCACAAATATAGCAACAGTTGTATTATAGCATCAGATGAAGGCATCATAAAACTGGGGAAAAGACAAAGTAATCTCATCTCCTTCATTTTAAGCAGGCATGTTGATTCTGATGCTGTGGAATGATGGATGGAGGAAGTGCTACAAATGTACATGTGGCTGAGAGGACTCTATTCTGATATGTTTACTAATGTTGGGTTTTTCTTCCACTTAGGTGTGGATCTGACAGGGGCAGAATCCAGCAACTCTGACAGCCGAATAGAGAGAGTGGACCTTTATGCAAATGTCGAGGAAGCACTCCTAGGAGGTGAAGCTGGTTATCTCTCTCAGCCTCTTACTCCAGAGAAGGAAGATGCGCTCCAGGCTGTAGCAGTTGCTAATCTGCGGGCAGCCCTTATGAGCAAGAACAGCTTGTTGTCCCTGAAAGCTGACATGCTGGGAGAGGAAAGTTCTCTGCTGTTCGAATACTTACCCAAAGGCACACATTCACTGTCTTGTAAGTTGCTGTTTCTTTGTACACTACTTAAAAGTTAAAAGCATTCATAAAGGAGTTATTTTTTAAAAAACAGTTCTAGGCACTCTTATTTTGTATCCTTGTATGGTTCATCCCAAAGTAATGCAACCTTAATTATTTTGAGTGCTATGCATGTAGAGTCTTAACAAGGTGATACTTGGGCCTAGCTCCCACAAACAGCAGATAAGTGGGAAACCTATGCCTTAATTATACCATTTCATATTGTAGATGATGGGCTTGCACAATTAAGTGTTGCTCCATACAGAAAAATACCCTGCGTGTAGAAGAGTTATAGCCTTGCCTTCCTCCTGAAATACTAGCTTTCTATTCTTAGGTATCTTTTTCATGTGAGGCAGAGTAATTCAGTCATGCAAGATCCTGATCTGGAAAGGTAGCTAGACACAGGTTTTTACTATGTTACCAGCAGATTTGTAACAGGTGGCCCTTGGTCTGTCGAAAGCTGCTGGTAAGATAGTGGCATTTGTAAGTAGATGATAATTGGAATCTGCTCCCTATCAGCCTCATGAAGGGTAATCTTAAATTGACAAGCATATATACGCATGATTTGTAGAGGGGTGAGGTGAGAGGAAAGTGAAATGCAAGAAGAAGAAATAGAAAGCAGAACAGTTGAAAGCAGAACCTGAAAGCAAAACAGACAATAAGGCAACATTGGTGAAGAATTGGTAAGCTAATTCACACATCCCACTGGAGTTTTCTTTAGCTCCCTTGTTGAAGTATGGCCCCCTTAAGATCACTTAGAGTGCTCTGATTGATTGAAATGATCTATTAATTTTGGGATATTAACATTCTGAACACAGTTATGTCCACTTATTTGTTTTGTGTAGCCACTGATCTACATAGAATGCAGAAGGGCAGTGCTGACAACAAATGACATATATTAAAGCTTGTGCCTTAATAAATTTGTAGTGGTTAAGGTGCCACAAGACTATTTGTTTTTACTTAATAATGTGAATCCATAATCTAGGCTATGAATCTAGGATGGTTGGCAGTTTTTATTGGTGTGTTGCTGCTCATCTTGTTAGCATACTTGTTTACCAAACAGATAGGAAAAGGCATCCCTTTTTAAAGCCTTGCTCCATAATAAATCCTCTTGATATAGGATCAAAAACTAACAGATGGGGCTAAAGACATAATGAAGATGATTGTGTGTTCAGTATTTTCTAAATGACAGAAACATAAGGTCTTAAGTAAACATCATTTAATTTCTTTCACTATGGTACAAGTTTGGAGGTGGCAAAGAAGACAGTATGTGTGGGCCAAAAACACAGGGTGTTTGTTATCCAACTAAGTCACACTCAGTCATGAAACAACTTCACTGTATTGATTGTATAGTTGTGCTCCCTGAATTTCACTTCTACTGAATACCATGTTCTGCCATTACCGAGAGGAATGGGGAGAGAGATGAGGTAACCTAAATGGGATATCAAATGCAACTAAGCTACTAAGCCCCCCACCAATATATATTCAGCAAGAACTGTTGCCTAGCACAAATAGGGTAAAACTGTCAGTTTTTGTTTTGTAGCTTTGAGACTACCTTGTGGCAGGCAGAATAGCACTGTGATCTCGTCTCATTTGAAGTGTTTCTCAAGTGTTAATGCATCATAGATTCATTGAGTATGCTGAGCAACTTTTTATTTGTATTTCTCTTGCAATCCCAACATTTTAAATGTTTCCTGCCGCTTTGATATGACCACTCAGGAACTTGATGTGGAAAGGATGCCATGGCAGTGCTTTAGTTTGTGACACAATGGAAGCAAAATGTAGAACTTGAACCTTTGACGTAGAAGGGATAAATATATGGGTTTCTTGATATTGGTGCCACAAATAAACTAAGAAGGTATTTGGCAGATATTTTTGTTTAATTTTAGAAGAAGAAAAAGTGTTGGGTGGTTTTTATTTTATTGATTCATGGTCTCTGACGAGTACTGTTGCACTCATGTCTTGCATGTGGGTTTTCTATAGACATCTGATTGGCCACTGTGAGCACAGACTTCTAGAATGGATAGATAGGTCCTTGGCCTGATCTAGCAGGGTTCTCTGAATATTCTTGAAAACGGGTAAAATTTAACGCAATGTAGCTTTGGGTGATATCTTGAGTAATGTTTGAGTTTTGCTTATTTGCTCAAATTTAATATGCTGAAATTGAACTGTATATATTTTGATAATTTAATCCACTGGAACACATTAAGGTTGCAATCACAAGTAACTAGGAGTAACTCAGTGAAACTTGCTTCCAAGTACATATGCAGTGAATTCAAGCTCATCTCTTGTATTTTTTAGATTTATTTTTATTTATGTATTTTATAGAAACATTCCAAAACTTTGAAACAGTAAATTAACACCTCCACTACCCAAAAACCTGATTATTTTTTTAACGTCTCTTGTAAGAGGGGAACAGAAAAGAGGCTTTGAACTATTTCAAAAATACTTTGCTGTTTATCAGTTGAGGTAGTCTTTGGAGACTCCTCTCCAGATGTGTCCACCAATTGAGTGAGGTGCAGTGGATGGCGACCAGGGAGAGCCTTCTCAGGGATAGCGCCTTGACGGAGTGAGACTTACCTTGCACCTACACTTTTGTGGTGTCAGTTTAATTTCACAGGCTTTAAAAACTATTTCATGCCTAACTGATTTGATCTGATGCTGCCATTACCTCCTGTATTTAATTTTGCTGTATTGTGTATTTTTTGTGTCAGATTCTGTTTGGAAGGCAGTATGTACATTAAAATAAGATTTCCTTGCCTCCTCTAGGAGGAGGTCCAACAGTTTTGGGGCTTTTGCAAACAAAAGGCTTGTATTTAGAATAGGTTTATACTAACTATGGCAATTAAACACTTGAGATTTGGGGACTTCAAATTATTAAACTTTAATGGTGTCATTGTTTTATAGTGGAATCTGTGTAATGATATTTAGGTATTTATCAATCATTTTAATAATAAAATATCATTGGGACTTTATGGGAAGTCAGCAGTGGACCCAGTATTTGATAACATGACATGAAAAAAGCATTATTAAAATAAGCAAATAAATTAAGAGCACCAAAAAAAGTTCTTTATATGAGGCTGAAAGTGAAATGTGTCAAATTGCTTTCAAATCAATGTATTTGCAATACAGTATTCAAGATTAAAACATGTGGAAATTACATGTCTGGAAACCTTTTGAAATAATATATATAATCTGCTGTGAACCCAAGGAATAGAGTGTAAGACTTGAAACTTTTGTTACTTCATCCTTGCTGAGTGGCTTTTCAGTGGAATGAATAATCTTGTGTATAAATTGGGTGTTTGGATGAATGCGATATGGAAACACTGTTGCTAATCCTTTGGCTCAGATGTGCTCTTAAACATTTTCTCTCTTATTATTTATGATAGCTTTTTGATATGTCTTAAGTTTAGTACCTCATGTTATTTTTTATGTCATCTCAAACTATTTATAGTAGCAACTTATGCATCAGGTTACATGTACATTTGACCTTAGGTTTTATAAATCAAGTGACAGTCAATGCATAAAAACCTTCAAAAGCTAAAGAAAAATGTTTGTGTTGTGGTCATTTTTCAAAAGTACTTTTTATAGAACATGTTTCTTGCTATACATTAATTTTAACAAGATTTAGAACATATATATTCTGTTGCTCTGATATTGCTATTTCATTCTATGCCTTCAATAGGATTGTGCTTCTCTCTTGCTTTTGCAGTTCAGGATAAAAGTTCTTTATAACCACCATTTATAATCAGAATTTAAATAGTTTTGTGGTGTGTGTATAATGCTATCTGATAGCTTAATCATCACACAATTTATTTTGATACATACACAGTTTTCTAAATACATTATTGGTAAGAAAAGGTTCAATTAACTAGTTAATCATACCGTAGTACTGGTCTGGTAGCCTCACACAGGTTCGGAGTGTGCCTAACACAGGTTCCTCTGTGTTACTCGCCTTATTGCTACCATTTCAAGTCTTGGGATTAGGCTGTTAAGTCTAGTATTTCGTAATAATCAGTGTTCTATCATGTATGTTTAACTTAAATTCTGCAAATATTTGAAAATAAATTGCTACACTTACTTCACTTTTTGTGTGAATAGTGATGACTTGTGTCCCCAGCATATTGTACTACAGTGCCCTCAACACAAAAATATACAGTATTTGTACCTTGTGGATTTGATCGTGAGATTATGTTTGAGGCTGTATTTCATTAGTGGTCCCAGAACTCTGTGAATTAACTCAGAAAAATAAGACTTTTCGTATCATAATGCATTATTTTTGTGGGCTGTCTTTAAGCTGGATGTGTGTTGTTTTTGTATTACTTTCCCTAACAGCAACAATGCTAGTTATGACTAACTTAAACATGCTAGTCATTATTAGAGTCTGATGTGTACATGGGTCTCTCACTGCTGGCTGCAGCAGAGCTCCATAAATTCCTTTTCCAATTGCATAATTGCTAATGAGATGACTTGTTATGACAGTAAGAACAACCTTGTTCTTTTTATGTTTAAAAGAATTTTTTTGAAGTTTTAAAGAAATGGCAATGAATTAGTCACATACAAAGAACGGATCATTGTATCTTTTGAAAGTTGTTCTCATTTTTGTGCTGGCTTGTGTTCTTTTTCTTGTTTTGACTTCCTTTAGTGACCATTATGCTGCTGTGTGATATAATTCCCACCACACTTTTGGGTGGGGAGGCTATTTAAAACAGTCAATGGGCCTGGAATCTCTGTGGCACTTCGTTCACTCCCACTGACAGAAGATTAAGCTACAGCTGTTCATTCCCTGCCTTTTGTAAAACCACCAGCTGGTGCTAGTTCATGTGGGTGAGACTCGTTTCCTGTGTTCCTCAGGGTCTGGCACCAACTTGAATCGTTCAAGGGGTGAATGTGATGGCAAAGTGGAAGCATCAACTCCTCCTCTGCTGCCTTCATCACACCTTGCCACTCAGAGCCCCACTACCATCATCCCCTCTTCTGGTGAAATATCACCAGATACTGTGAAAAGAGTGATACCTTCAACTCAGGTAATATTATAGTTATCTGGGGGTAATTCTAGTTTTTAAATGTTATAAAACTTACGACTGAAATTGTGTCATCATGCTCAGTTTGCTATTCTTAATGTATCTTAGAATTTTGAATTATCCAAATTTGTAACAGACCTAGGCTATTTGTATTGTCCGTAATGTGGTACTCTCCTTTACCTTTACTGCTTTGTGAAATTCTATCAAAATACAAAAAATGTGCAGAGTAATTTGTTCCTTCTGTTCCAAACAGCAGTTTATGGAAATACGTAATACTAACTCTTGCAACACACTTAATGGTTTTGATCTTCAGATCCCTATATTATAGAAATACTTTCCTGAACTTTTTAAAGAAACATAAAGGCTGGACTAGAAAAAATACTTCAGAGTCCTAGCAACCAGAATCAAGCATGTACAGAATTGAGAGCTTCCTAAGGACCATTTATCCACTGTTTAAAAACTTGGGCAATAATTATTCTAAATATCAATAAGCAGGGCAGGAATAATTATTCTTCCTGTAAATGTATCTGGTCTTGTAAAATATATCATATATTATTATTATTTTTAGTTAAACAACTGTTTCCCTGATTTTAAAAAAATTAAAGAAAACTGTCATCATCACAGACAACTTGATGAAAGTATTCAGTAGTAATTACATCTCCACCCCACCTCAACTAAATCACCCATTATGTCTCATAGGGAAGTACTGTGTAGCATACAAGTAATATTATGCAAATAACTCAAAACTTGAAAATATCCAGTAATTAATCCTTTTAAATTAAACAATACTAAAATGTAGTTAAGGGTGGGGGTGGATAAAGGAAACTGGAGCAGATAGTTCTGGTTGGGGATAGTTACACATTTTTTTTTTTTTGAAATGCCAGAATTTAACAGTTTGGTGCTAAGGATCAATTAATGTTGGTATACAAATTGCCCTTCTGTGTCTCACTTAACAAGGTCTCTCATAACATATCATGGCCTACTTCTTGGCTTCATAGCCTTTCCTTCATGGTAGTGCTTCAAAATAGAAAAGTATATGCTCACCTGGCACCATCATTCTATATCATTCTATCATTCTATATTCTAGGCACCAAGCAGTTACTTTCCTCTTTAACCAGGTGTTTGGCCTCTACAGTCATACCTCAGGATGAATACGCATCGGGTTAGGCAAATTCGGGTTGCGCTCCGCGGCGACCCAGAAGTAACGGAGCGGGTTATTTCTGGGTTTCGGCGCGCGCGCATGCGCAGATCATCAAAATAACATAATGCACATGCGCAGACATGGGTTACATTCGCTTCGAGATGCGAACGGGGCTCCAGAACGGATCCCGTTCGCATCCCGAGGTACCACTGTAACTATCTTTGGCCTCTTAGGGTGGGTGGGGTGTTTTAAATGTATTTTAAATGTCTTAATGCTTTTTTGTGCATCTAAGTGGGTTTTTGTTTGTAAATTGCTTTGAGTTACCTTTGGCAAGAAAAAGCAACCAATAAATTTAATAAATGATGATGACGACATGGCATACATGTGAAGCTCTCATTTCTGTACAGAATCTACTGAACACAGATTTTTTGTGATCACAAAATGAACAAATATACAGATACTTAACATTTCTTATTAGCAGTTTGGGTATATATTGGTTATATATTTTTAGCATACTTTTAGGTATGAAATGAAACATTGATTTGAGTAACTAAATATTTGTAATGAAGATTTGCAGAAGGAGCAGAATTACAGCGAGTTTTAGTAATTTACAGGTGTTAAAGTACTTGATGTTCTCTGAGTGATCATTAACATAATTGCACTTTTCTTTTGCAGGTCACCTATGATGGATTTCTAACACTGTGGCAGTTAGATAGTTCTGAAACAGGTAAATGGAAAGAAGGAAGACTGTATATTAATGATTCAAAGTATAAAACTTAAAATTTAATTTTTTGCATTTCCTTTTTTTTTAGATATAAATGCATCACAATCTGAAGATGTGGACTTAGTCCACGAGGGTTTGTTCTTGGATTCTTCTGGCCACAAGAGGCTGAGCTGTGCTTTCTGCAGAAGATTTTTTGAATGTGTGGAAAAGCTGAAGGAACACATTAAGGAACACACTTTCCCCATGATTGTCCCTTTTGATGTAGTGGACTACTCTAGGCCAGTACTGGCTAACCTTTCTGAGCACATATCTCCAGGGCAATTTGCCCGTTTCCAGTGTCCAAAGTGTCCTGCTAGCTTCACACTAAAATCCAACATGGATCGTCATGAAAAAACAATCCACTTCAACAGGAAGAAGATGCAATGCCCTTGCTGCCTGAAACTGTTCCGAGACAAGACAGACTTAAACCGGCATCTTATGTCTGTGCACTCCAGCGAACGTTCGTTTATGTGTCTTTTTTGTGGCAAGGGCTTTGGTACCCAGAAAAACCTCAGTACTCATATGAAAGTTTGCTATCTGGGTTCTACACAGCCAGTATCTGAAGAGTTTTTGAATCGTATTGATCAAAATCAGGAATCTGATGATGACTAAGAAAACTGTTGGGCAATGGAGAGAGTGAGATTAAACTCTTAGAAGTGTATTTCTTAGCTACTTTGACTGGGTAGTGCATTCTGCTTTGTCAGCAGTCTCAGTGCTCAGTACAGTGTGAATGCTGAATCAATGGCCAGGTAATGAAAGAAAGTTGTAAACCTCTTTATCCCCAGGTTCTATGGTCAGGATTCAGAGAGACATAAATCTAGGAGATGCTTCAGACTTAAAGAACATATATAATTTTGTTATTCAGCAGTAATAATCTTAAGAGAAAATGTTAAAGAAAACATTTTTGTAGTCTAAACAAGATTATTCTTACAGACAGCATCCCATAGTCCCAAGGTAGTTCTGCCTGAGTTGCAGTGTCTTCTGGGTAGATATTCACTTTTAGATTTTAACAGTAGGTTCAAAGGATCAAAAGGTTTTCCATTCATTTTCTCAGCACATTATTTATTAAAAACATTTCTCTACCTCCTCCCCACATTATCTGAATGCAGTATACAGCAATATTAAAATATATATCAAAAATACAGGAAGAAAATGCAACTGAATTAGTAGGAGAGAGTTATAATATACTTGGATCAACCACCAGCAAAGTTCTGGCAGCACAGATGTGGTAGAACATCTGCCTTGCGTGCAGAAGGCCTCTGGCTCAGTCTGCAGCATCTCTGGGTAGGGCTGGATGAAACCCCTGCCTGAGACCCTGGAGAATTGCTGCTAGTTGGTTTAGACAACACTGAGCTAGATGAACCAAAGATGTGACAATGTGAGGCAGTTTCCTATGTTTTTAAAAGGCATCTTTTAAATGCCTTTTTAAAAAAGCAGGATTGAAGTCACCTGCTGTTGAAACCTGCTGGATCGGTTGCACAGTTCAAATATTGGCAAATGAATATCACATTCAAATGATGTGTCATGCAGTGATCAAGAGTAAATGTTTTGTGATATGCAGATTTCATGTTTATTGTAGCAGATTAAGAATGCATTATGCCTTTTTAAAAAAAAAACAGTTATCTCATTTGCATAATTTAGAGAAGCAGGACTTAAAGGAACATCCCTTTTCTTGACTCCTAGCTTCACACCTGTATATATGAGGATGTATATGAGGGGTGGAATGCTAGAAAGAGTAAAGTGGGGAGACCAAAATCAAAGAACAGCATCCCCTGAAATTGTGATGCCAGGTGATTGATAGGTGTCATCTTTGGCCTGCCAGGGGTCAAGAAGATAGTGATCTGGCCCACTAGCCAAAAGAGGTTCCCCACCCCTGTACTAATGGGCCACAATATTTTCAAATACCTTCACCCTCTGCGAATTGTATGCAGCTGTAATGAGTGTTATGAGTGTTGTAATACAGCTAGATGAAAGTGGATTTGGACAGTTAGCTCCCATAGAATTACTTCAAAAATGTAAAAACAACAACAACCCAATTTCTTTAAAATCCGTTGTTTTTCAATTGGGTAGGCTACACTTCTTTTGAATCCTAGAAATCAGGACAGTATAAATGAGAGACAGCCATGAAAACACTAACTTGTTTTTGGTGTAGCTAAAAGATGGACCTGGGTACAGAACCACCTTGTGATAACAAGCACAAATCTTGGGCCATCTAGAGCACCCCTAAAACTGAAACCTTGCCGGCAGGTGTTATGATTCAAGGAGAAATGTTTCCCATTAATAGCTGCTTGAGAGGAATATTATATAGAAGCTTGGAGGGGTGTCCAGAAAAGGCTTGAAGGCTAATAGTGAATAACTGGTGGATAGAAAAGGGAAGCCCCCAAAGGAAAAAATGATTTTGAACAATACTTATCTATATATTCCCATTCTCCTTGTGAAAAGAACTACAACTTGTTCCACAATGTCAGATTTTTAGCCTTCAGGCCAAAGGTATTTAGAATTTATTAAACTAGTTTCCCATCTTTGTGTATTGTTGGAAGCAGGTCTCCTTTAATGGCTGTATAAAAATATTTCAAGGTGCTTCCATATTTTTTTTGTTCAGTGTTCAAAAGGCAGGCAGGCATTCATTTCTCATGATAATAAGAATTCTGTCCTCCTTAAGCTATGTTATTTCCAATTACAATTCTGGAATTTTTTTCACTTAAAATTATTGCCTGTTCTCTGCTTGATTATTAGCTCACTGACTTCGCTTTGAACAACTGTAGAGGCCTCTCCCCCTTAATGTTGTTTTTTGTTATGCTGCTGCTGTTGTTGGTTTTGCTTTTCATTTTTTGTTGGTCCTGTAAAAATGTCCTCTAGTAAAATAATTTTAAAAGTACTTTTCACACCCTAGTCTTGTTAGGAAGTCCCGCTCTTGGGGAAAGCCATCATTTTCTTTCTTGCTGCCTGTCAGCCCACGTCTTCCTCTTTTGCTTCTCCTCTTGGAGAACAGACCTACAGATATGTTAAGAACCAAATCCCTATCATTTGTAGAATAGAATATTGAGCAAAAGTATGTGATATGTGCATAGAAGTCCCAGTGATTGGTAGAAGTGACTTCTAGTTTCACCTACCTTAGTCTTAGCTTCAGGTGCAAACTACCAAGGAGATAAGTTACTACTGATTCCTCAAAATTGGTTTCTAGAGCTTCCTTAATCTCTCCAGTCCAGAGATTATGTTGGGTGACACTAGAAATACAATTCCTTGCTGGGGGTTGGGGGCAGAATCCAAAGCCAGCTGGGGAAGCAACTGTATTTGGACCTTTTGCCTTTTTAATAACAAAACCCTTCGAAACTCTCTTGCCATCTCTTTCTTGACTAGCAAAAATTTGTGTTTGGCAGGGCATGAGCGTGCAAGCAAATACTTTTTCTCTTCCAATTAGCACAACTAGCCTGCCATTTTACCGTCTGGCAACTGCTGAATAATTTACTTTGCTCTTTGACAAACAGTAGGTCATGAGAGAAGAAAGCACAGCAGGGCAGACAGAGATCAGCACACAGGAGTTGAGAGGGAAAAAAGGGAAAGCTCTGAGTCTCTGAAGGAAGAGCTCTTTTTTATTTGCTTGCATGATGCTTATTTTTTGCTAGTAAGGAGACAATGTACAGTATAAGGTGTTGAGGCTGAAACAGAATAGCTATCCACGAAAGTCTCCTGCGTGTATCCCACTGAGTGCAGCACTTCTTGGATGTGTGTAAAATGTTCCTAATGGGTAGTTCCTACTAGGATTTAGTGTCCTTAAAAGACTGGGTGGCCATCCATGTACTTAATCTAGACAGGAGCAGTATCGTAATATTTGCATTATGACCACCACCACCAAAAAAATCATAAATCTGTGAGCTGGCTTTCTGTGGTTCAGTGTTAAACAATACTAAACAAAACAAAGATACAGAAATGGCAGGTTGCTGCCTAAAGATTCAGCATCGTATATACCCAGAATAAAAGACTTCAGGTGGCAAACACCATCTTGTCTAACAGTGCCCTGATTGATGACCATTCAGACACTACATACTGGATTATGACCCCCTAACAGCCACACACACAGCCCGGCCAACTAGTCTTTTTTTAAGCATTTAGCTTGAAGGAAAAAGCTGGAATTCAGAAGCTAGCTGAGTTTTTCATTAATTCTAACAAGGGTATTATGGTAATGTTTCATTTAGATTGACACTACTTGGTTTTGTTGTCATCGTTATTTATTAGTCACTTTTCTCAGAAAAAAAGAACTACAAGTGACTAAAAAAGAACAAGTATAAAAACAGAATAAAACAATCTTAAGTACACAAGTATTATATATGCGCAGATCGAACTCAATCCCTCCCCCACTAAAAGATAAGCAGGAAATTAAGATTTAAAAGCCTGGGAGAAAAGGAATATTTTTGCCTGGCACCTAAAGACACCTAATGTTGATGCCAGGCATGCTTCCCTGGGGAGAGAATTCTGTAAACGGGGAGCCCACCATTCTGAAGGCCTGTTCTTACGTGTATCATAAAACTCTGCCTATCTATAGTGAACCAAATAATCACTAGCCATCCTGCTTCCTCTTAAAGACTGTCAAGTTATAAACCGAATCCATTGCTTGAATTTATAATGCCGTTTATGAAAAATATTCAGTGTATAGCAGACAGTGTATTGATACAGTAGACTTGTTGATTCATGTTTGATGAATAGTAAGTAAGACTTCAGTCCTAATCCATTTACCTGAGAATCAGCCCCAGTAGTGCTTACTCATGAGTATACATGGTTAGGGTTGTACTTTAAATTGTAATAAAGCTCCAATCTAGTGTGCTACAATTATTCTACCAAAGACGTTTTCTATTTTTAAAAAAGTAAAGCCATAAAAAGTACCTCAGAAACAATACTTGAACTTATAAGAACACTGTATGTTTTGATAACAATAACACTTTTAAGATGCAAAAGTATGCATTTTGTGTGAATGAATATATTTGCAAAGTGAATGATTTCTGAAACCTTTTAAAGGTTAACAGCGTTACTTGTAAATAAATGTTCATTATTATGGTGCTATTTACAGAGTGTTGCTCTATCATTATTTTGCCCTTGGTGACACTGATAATGACTCTTATAATCTAATTGGGATGCAGTGCAGCAGCATCTTTTCTTAACGCAAACCCAAATGAAATGAATTCTTCTTTTGTACAAATCCAGTGCTTGCAAAGGTAACTATGGATAAAAGAAAGGTGCAATGGGTGGAGGAGTTCTTGATACCCCCCCTTCAGCTGAGGAGTGAGCCCAATTTCTTTTTTGACAGTTAGAAAGACAAGTACATACCTACTAGCAAATCAAGCACTGCTTCAACAGTGAACCTTTCTTCTTCTTCCATTCATTCCTGTTTTACACGGCGACACCCATTTTTATTTTCTAAAGCACTGGATGCATCTGACCATCCATCATCTTAAACATTTTAAAAATAGTTTTTATTAGAGCACAAAACTGGTCAGGGGATAGAAGTGGTATTTCTTGGTGACATGAAGGACACCAGCCAGTCAATGCTGTTTACAGATCGCTTCTCTTGCAAATCTCTTGTATATTTTAATTGTGTTTATTAGACAAAAAGTATGCTATAAATGCCTGTACTATAGCACCTTTACTAAACTATTAAATACTTCCAGATATGTTTATTGTCACTACTGTGAAATTCAGAAATAAGCTGTGGAATGAATGTAGTTTCTAGTGGTGCTCTTGTTTTACAGAGCTAGACATAGGTGCATATTTGAAATGGGGATTGTTTTAAATAAAATTTTAATTGAAAAATGTATTAACTGTTGCCTCTCCTTGACCAATGCATTGCCAAAGTTTGCTTGAGGAGGAAAGTTCTTTTTGCTGACAAAGAAATTATAAAACTTAATACCAGTAGTACATAGTAAAGAATTCTCTAGTCTAGTTTGCTGGTCCCATTGCCTTTCAAAAATGTAAATTGCTATACTGTATTTTTCATTTGGTTGTGCATATCTGTTTTATAGAAATGATAAAAACAAGGTTTGTAAATAAATTAATACAGCAAACTGAACTTTCTTCCCTGGATTCGGCTGTGCTGCATTGTGGAGAACTCTGCTTTGGATTTTAACTAGTCAGTTAAGGCTGCAGTCGTATGCACACTTACCTGACAGTAAGTCTCATTGCATTTGTAACTTCTGAGCAGACATGTATAGCATTGCACTACAACCATGTCTAATAATGCCCACTTGAAATGCAACTGCATGCAAACTGCTCCCAATGGCAAGATTAACTTCCCATGTAATATAATGTTTGTGTATTTCTATTTTCTGTGAGCCATCTCACAGACATGCAAATACAGTAAGTAAGTAAGTAAGTAAGTAAGTAAGTAAGTAAGTAAGTAGGTAATAGTTGATGTATCTGACTTGTGATACATTTTCACCATGTCTAGTTTAGCATGGATGGCCAGCATGGTTCTCTCCAGGTGTTGGCCTTCAACTCCTATCAGCCTCAGCCCACAAGGTTAGGGATGATGGGAGTTGTAATCCAGCAAAATATAAAGATCCACACATTCCCTACACCTGCTCTGCAACATTAAACCAGCCATGGGAGAAAGCTGTCTGACCAAGCTCATTTCTGTGGTCTATGGAGGCTATGAGCAGCATTAAAAGCAAGCACTATCTTCATAGTTCCAACATGAATTATATCGTAGGATAGTTAACTTAAAAAAAATCAGCTCCAGCTCTTCCAGACTTTACAAATGTAGGGTGCACACACAGAGATTCTATTTCAATCAGAATTTCGGCCCAGTTTCAGCACAGAAACTGCCTTGTTTGCCCTCAGTCGGAAGAGAAATGGGAAATGTGTCCCTATTAATTCTCCTTGATCTTTCAGCAGCTTTTGATACCACTGACTATGCTATCCTTTTGTCCCAGTTAGGGGTAGGTGACACTGCTTTGCCCTACATGGATGAGCATTTCCAGAGGGTGATGCTTGGCAAGTGGTCTTTGGCCCCTAGAGCCTTCAGTGTGGAGTTCCTGAGGGTTCAGTGTTATCCCCTTTGGTGTTTAACATCTACAGGATACTGTAGATGTTAAACTGCTGTCAGCAATATGCTGATAACACACAGATCTACTTCCCCTTTACATCTGCTGGTGAGGCAGTGGATGTGTTGGACCATTGTCTTGCTTCAGTAATGAACTGGATGAGAGCCAACAGACTGAAGCTCAGTTCACATAAGACTAGGCACTGTTAGTGGGTGGTTCTGTAGACCAGATGGGTGGGAATTTGCTTGCTCTTGATGGGGTAACACTCTCTCTGAAAGAGTGGGTATATAGCTTGGGGGTGCTCCTGGATCTTTTGCTGTTGCTTGAGGCTCAGGTGGCCTCCACATGGAGTGCTTTCCATCAGCTCAGCTGGTGGCCCAGCTGCACCCCTATCTGGACAGGGATAGCCTAACGTCTGTCGTCTATACACTGGTGACCTCTAGGTTAGATTACTGCAATGCGTTATGCGTAGGACTGCCTCTGAAGAAGGTTCGGAAACTTCAGCTGTTGCAGAATTCAGTGCTGAATTTGACCTATAAAGCCTTAAACATCTCAGGACCTCAATACCTCAAGGACCGCCTCAATCCATATGAACCGACCCAGACCCTGAGATCACCATCTGAGGCCCTTTGTTGTGTGCCTCCTCCATGAGAAATCCGGAGGGTGGCAACACGAGAATGGGCCTTTTCTGCAGTGGAATGCCCTCCCCAGGGAGACTCACCTAGCGCCTTCACTGTACATCTTTAGGCGCCAGGCAAAAATGTTCCTCCTCAACCAGACCTTTTCCCGATTAACATTATGTGTCCTTTTAAATGTGTTGTGGAAGCAAGGTGGTTATTGTTTTGTTTTTGCTTTCATTGTGTATTTTGTATTTTTATTTTGTATTTTTATGCTGTGAACCACCCTGAGATCTTTGAATGAAGGATGGTATACAAATTTAATAAATAATATATATATATAAACAGTAGCTTTGAGAGTTGTTGAAGATGGTATGCTTTCAGTAGCCATTGGAATGATTCACTTGCACATGGTGCGTTCACTCACTCACTCTCAGGTTTATTGAAAGACTACAAAAACCTGAAAAGCCTATGAATAGAGATTATAATCGGATGAGATAGCCACAGTCTTAGCAGGCAGATTTCTGTTATACTACCTTCTGCTCTCGGTTGTCTTAATGAAGCTTTGAGAAATTAACCAATTACATGGCTGTCACGTTCTTTGTAAAGTTGCTTGTTCTGTGTCTGTGTCTGAATAGTTTTTAAAATAGTGAAGTTGAAGTGCAGGCTGTAGTTAACCCTCGGTGACCTTAACTTGAACGGTTTATAGTTTGCTCATTTTGTCTAGACTTTTTAGTAACTGGTTTATTGTGAATCTATCTAATACAAGCCATTTATTTTGTCTAGTCCACTGCTAGTGAAGAGGGGCAACTGGAAAGGGGCTATCACTATAACTTGATCCCGTTTGCTGATCACTACCTTATAAGAATGAATTATTTCAGTGGTGTTCGGATATTAAGAAGACAGGATGTATTGGGTGTAGTCAAAGCAAGATGAATCTCTTAAACATTAAATAAGAGCAGGTTAAGAATTAGAATGCACAGTTAGACTAACTCTTAAACTTCGGTATAGAATTATAAATCCTTAAAGTATTTATTTTGATAACGGGCGTTTAGGTGTGATAATATTGTACATCTATTTCAAATTGTGCTTGCAGTACTGCTTGATTAAAGAATACAGACTTAACTTTATTCTCCCTCTGTTGTGTGAATGGGCTGCTGTTGCGGAAACTGATTTACTCAACTGGGCTGCAATGTAGTGGTTCCCAAGTGTATATAAATTAAGAAAAACCAAGTATCTACCTCTAAAAGGAAGTGTATGATCATTCAGTATTATTTTATTCAATTTACTTGAGATTTAACAGCCAATGTGCTAAAAGCATCAGTTCTGCGCTCTCTCTCTCTATTTTTTAATCATGACTCTTTAGTTTCTACCTAGTTTAGTTTCACTTGTTTCCATCTGAAGCTTGTGGTGACTCACTTACCTGTAATTTGAGAATTAGCAAATGGTCGGTTTAGGGGGAAATTTGACATTAAATGTGTTGCTCCTGTGAACTCACATCTCTCAGGTCCATGTTTGATGCTAATTAATGAACTTCCTTGTAGCCTACGGAGTTGGCATGAACAGTAACCACATCACCTTCCTGACACATGGCACCTCTGTTCAAATATTATTTGAATAGAATGAAACCACTGGGAGCATAAGATAAGAAAACATGAACATTAGCACAGTATTTGAAGTAGGTATATGTGCCAATCATGAAGGGGTTCCAATTGAAGATGGTCTCTGTATGACATTCAGTGTGTATTGTGTGTAGCAGCCCTGAGACTCTCCCATGGTGACTGTTCTCTGTTCCCCTGTTGTAACTGTTCATCCCTTAGTCTCCATTCCTTTATCTTTATTCTCTCTTGCCTCCCTTCTTTTGCCAAGAAACTCCCAGCTCTTGTAAGGTGGACTATTTGCAATTGTATGTGCAAATTTACATTCTTTGTACAAGTCTTTAATTGGGATTGCTTTTTATAAAAGGAAGAATCATCAGAATGCATACAGTCTGCGTATTGATCACAATATTGTTTGTTTCTTCTGTGTAAAATGCATTTTTCCTCCCATTATCTGTAGTGTAATCATCCTATGGGCCGTGTCCAGAAAGTGGTGTTGGGGGATGAATGTTCAGACCCCTGGGCTCTCACTTGTGGGGGTGTCTCAGGGTTCTGTCCTCTCCCCCATGCTTTTTAATATCTACATGAAGCCGCTGGGAGAGATCATCAGGGGGGTTTGGGCTGGGTGTTCATAAGTATGCAGATGACACCCAGCTCTACCGCTCTTTTAAATCAGAACCAGTGAAGGCGGTGAATGTCCTGTGTGAGTGCCTGGAGGCGGTTGGAGGATGGATGGCGACTAACAGTTTGGGGTTGAATCCTGACAAGACAAAAGTACTGTTTTTGGGGGACGGGGCAGGTGGGTGTGGGGGTCTCCCTGGTCCTGAATGGGATAACTGTGCCCCTGAAAGACCAGGTGCACAGCCTGGGAGTCATTTTGGACTCACAGCTGTCCATGGAGGCGCAGGTTACGTAATTCTGTGTCCAGGGCGGCTGTCTACCAGCTCCATCTGGTACGCAGGCTGAGACCCTACCTGCCCATCAGATGTCCCATCAGATATCAAGGAAATAAGCAGCTATCCTATTTTTAAAAGACACCTGAAGGCAGCCCTGTTTAGGGAAGTTTTAATATTTAATGCTATATTGTTTTTAACACTCGATTGGGAGCTGCCCAGAGTGGCTGGGGAAACTCAGCCAGATGGGCGAGGTATAAATAATAAATAATTATAATTATAATTATTATTTTGTTTGCCACCTTGATTTTTCCTGCAGACTCCCAAACTTGACCATTAGGACCCAAATATTTGGTACTAGCAAAATTTGTTTCGTAAAATTCATCATTATTATTTGTAAAAAAACCACGCTCTGTTCTTTGTCCTATGACTCCAGGTTAAAGTAATAATTTCATAAAGTAATAAATGTTAAGAACAAATCACAAATAATAGAATAAAATCAGCCCTTCACTTTCCTGAATTTAAGCGTCCCACTACCTTAAAAAGCCTGATGAAAAGACAAGTCTTCAGCTGGTGCCTAAAGCTGGATAATATTGGTTCCAACTAAACCTCTAGAGGGGAGCATGTTCCCCTGCAGGGGTGCTGTTATGGAGAAGGCCATCTGGGTTTAATCAAGGTTTGCCATCATGATTTAATATGTGATATTTTAAGATAAAGCAGTACAGAAGAGAGTGAATATTTAGATAAAAAGAATATTGTGATATCTTAAAGACTAATAAATTTATTATGGCATTATGCCATAATAAAATTTTTAGTCTTGAAGGACTTTATTGTTTTTGCTGTTTCAGACTTACATGGCTATCCCTCTGGAAGTTGTTAATTTAAATAGATGATTACCTTTCAATAAATAAGATCCAAGCTGCTGTTTTCACCTGTTTAGTTAGTGCATATTCCACTTCCAACCTTATTTGGAGGGGGAAGCATTTACCCAGCTGCTCTGTAGAGTCTCTTGGCAAATTAGACCCCGGGGCTCTCGTTACTGCAGTTTCCCTAGAGTCTATCTGAGTGCTCATCTCCACTAAAAGCAGGACAACAAGGAGAAGCACTACTGATAGTCCAAAAAATTATATGAATTTTTCATCCAAAATATTCAAAAAGTCACAAAGGGGAGTACTACAATCCCAATATTTCTTTGGGATTGTGAGCTATATTGTGTATAGAAAAATAATTTAACACAAGATATTGTTTGCTATTGCTGGTACACTCTCTCCGTTTGCAGCAGTGAAAATGATTTATAGGTGGCTGCTGTTAGATAAGTGTGCAACCCTTTTTTTGTTTTTTGGTCAACGCGCGATTCTGCATTTGAAAGGTTAATAGCGATGTTACCCCACAAGCGCCATTTCACTTTGGGGCTAGTCCAGAATTATAAAATGAGGTCCCACATGCAGTCGTTGGTGTGTTGCATTTACGGTTCACTGGCTCACAGCAAGTTATTTCTGGCCTGATTCCAAGCATCAGGGCATTGTTGCTAAGGCGAGCTCTGCCTGAACACCAGACACCTGCACCTAGGACAAGTAACAGAGGATGTGCTTTAGAAAATAGTTACTTCTTTTTCTTGGTGTTTCATCAGACCTTGGTGATACAGTACTGACAATCTTCAGCCACAGCAAAGTATTTGACAGTCGCACCAGAAAAACCTTTCTGATGAAGCTACTTCTTGTTTCTGCACTGACACGGTGATAGCTGTATGGGTCTCTAACCAGTACAAAGGTGTTGCAGCTTAAATCAATACATTTGCTTGTACAGAATTTCAGACCTTGAGACTATCCTGTCCTAACAGGAAGCACCTGCTGTTGAGATTTTTTTTTTGCTAATCCCCTGCTGTTGAGATTTTTTTGCTAATTCCCGCTATCGGGTGTTAGTACACACCACAGCAAAATATTATTGGGTATATGCTTACTTCATTCTTGGAACTGGTCAGGCCTTCTGGGCTTCACTATAGCCTAGCATGCACTGAGAGTGCAACCCTAGGCTAGAACACACCCAGTATTTTTCCATGGTTGTATGTTACAGGGGAATATTAGTAATGTAGGTAAAGATTGATATGGGTGGTTTCCCCCCCCCCCGGGAAATTCATCTGCTTTAACTGGCATTTATTCATATTATTAAAAACAGTATGCCCACAGTCTCCCTGGTAAATCTTGGAAGCTTATTGGGGTTCCCAATATATTGTGTTATGAAAGCGTGCAGATTGATTGAGATGAATCTCTGTGGCGCAGTGGGTCAGTGCATCTTTGTACTGGGGTTGGAGCCCACCCAGAGACAGTGTTCGAAACCTCCGTTGTTCTAGGCGCATTTTGCGGCCGGGAATTTCATTAGTGCAAGCAGTTTCTGAGCTCTGGGCACAGTACTGTGCCTAAGATTTCAGATTAAAACTGCAAAGTAAAAAGAAAGGAGGACCTTTTTCTGCCTCCCTACTTCCAGCTACTCTCTGAAGACTAGAAAAGAGATCCTCTTAAGAATATTAGGGGAGTGGGCTGGGGAAGGACTATACCATGTGAAAAATGAACATAATATTTTAGCTGCAGTTCATTCATTTTCAGCTTTGTACTTTTGTTATAAAAAAGTGCGCTTAGACATTCCATTGTTGTGCCCATAACCTAGGTTTAAGGTGCCATTTAGCTCCTAGCTTTCATATCTCAGTTTCTAACGCTGCCCAAGGATGGTTGTGGGCAGGATTCCTGTATTTCAGGGGGTTGGACTAGATCACCCTTGGGATCCCTTTCAACTCTTCCTTTCTGTGATTCTGTGAGTACCATTTTTGTGAGAGCCTTCCTGTACCCATGAAATAAAGGTAAAGGGACCCCTGACCATTAGGTCCAGTCGTGACCGACTCTGGGGTTGTGGCGCTCATCTCGCTTTATTGGCCGAGGGAGCCGGCGTACAGCTTCCAGGTCATGTGGCCAGCATGACTAAGCCGCTTCTGGCGAACCAGAGCAGCGCACGGAAATGCCGTTTACCTTCCTGCCGGAGCAGTACCTATTTATCTATTTGCACTTTGACGTGCTTTTGAACTGCTAGGTTGGCAGGAGCAGGGGCCGAGCAATTGGAGCTCACCCCGTCGTGGGGATTCGAACCGCCAACCTTCTGATCGGCAAGTCCTAGGCTCTGCTTTAACTCACAGCGCCACCCATGTCCCAAACCCATGAAATACACACCCATTAAACAGAAGAGCACAGCTTGTCTTTATAAGAGTTTGCCAACTTTCCATGAGGAAAGACAATGAACATTAACTTAGTCTATTTATAAAGGGTTACGTCTCTATAAGAACACTTCAGTGGTATACAACAACAAAAGGAACAACAATTAAGATGCCCAGTGCATACTTCCTGCTCTGTCACATCGTTCTGTTCCTTGTGGAGCAGTTTTTCTGTGATTCATCATTGTGATAGTTGTATCTGTCTTTATAATTGTATATTTTATTGTTGTAACCCACCATGGGACATTATAGTGAAGGGTGGGTAAGAAATCTTATAAATTAATAAATAAATGGAATTCTAGATAAATATGGGACTGGGCCTATAAATATGGGAATGGCGTGTAAGTCTATAAGGTTACAGCAAGAATACTAAAAACTCTGCTACAAAAGAAGTGTCTGAAGCTTTGCCCTTGGTGCCCTTGATTCCCATTAGAACAGAGTTTTTCTATTGGTCTGTTGGATAAGCAGTTAGTTGTTAGCTGAAGAACAGGACTGTGCTAGAGTTCTAACCTGCACTGTGTTGTGTTTCTCTTCCAGTAAACGAATTCACGGTGATCAGAAAGAAGTTCAAATGCCCCTACTGCAGTTTCTCAGCCATGCACCAGTGCATCCTGAAGAGGCATATGCGATCCCACACTGGAGAACGACCCTACCCTTGTGAAATTTGTGGGAAGAAATTCACCCGCCGGGAGCACATGAAACGGCATACCTTGGTAAGTTTGGCGCCTTTGGAGTTGCTGTGAAGGGCAGGGGGCAGGTGGAAAACGCAGGAGTGGTTTGCGACTGAGAAAATGAAAGGTGGTGTTTTATGTGCCCATGTTCCTTTCTCTGTCTGTGAAAGAAAGAGAAAGTGAAAGTGAAGTTTCAAGGCTTTGTTCCTCCCCATTTTGTGGACATTGCATGGAAAGAAGGAATCAGCTGCTTGGGGAGCCCATATGGTTCTAAGGAAGAAGACATGTTTTAATTCAGGGAGATGGGATGGGTCAGTTGACACTGGGTCTCCTACAACAATTCTGTGTTTGGACACTGTCCATATGAAAGAGTTTGATACCAGTCATAGAAATGTAAACCAGATCTTTCTCGTTGCATTGCTGCTATGCTTGTTAATCCTTGAGCCAAATGCATGATGGATTTTCTCACTACGAGGTGTCTTGAAGGGAGGTGTATGTATATGCTGTCCTGCTTTTTCTTATGGGCTGTTGGGCCTAAGAAATTGTCATGACAGATGACAGTGATGTTTGTTAAAAGTCTGTAAGGATGTAAAGAAACATCATTGTCAAGCTACATATCGATCAGCTGGCAATCAAAATGCTTTTTAAGAGGCTGCAGTTTGACCATCCACATATCCTAAAAAACAAGAAGGCGACTTCATATATTTCTGTGTGGACCTTCTTCTTGCTGTTAATGTATTTCAATTCTGTGTGCTCCTGCCCCTCCCACAGCTGAACCGCACATCTCCTGTGTTAGAACTAGCAGTTCACACACACACACACACACACACACACACACACACACACACACTCTTACATTATTTGGGTGCAATATATTGTACTATTATCCTCAGCTGCACTAATGACACCTTAACATTCAGCAGATTTCCCCACCTTCTAGAAAGGCATTGGCTAATATGGGCTCCGGTCAAGTTAGTGGTTCCATAATTTGCTGTCTGAAGTCCAAGTGAAATTTGGATTCTCTTGTTATCAGAAATACAGACCGAACTGTCTCTTTGGTAGAGCTGGTCTTTAAACATTTTTTTACACCTTTCGGTAGGAGGATTGAAGGATAGAAGCCATGTATTTGAGTAACTAAGCTTTTGATTATGGAGGGGAAATACCTGCTTCCTTCTGTGTGGTGTCCAAAATGTACATCAGGCTGTACTTTCTGCAGACAACCTGTCTTTGTCCCAGCTGCCTCCTGATAGGACTTTCTTTTCCCCTTTGAGGGGAAAGTTTGTTATATAGTCAGCTGATACACCTCTGGCTGCCTAAGGCAGGTGCGAATGCTACGTCTTAGTTTGCCAAATGGCGGCATTTATAGACAAGATGGGCAGCTAGCCTGCACTGCTGAAGCAGCAATATTGAAGGGACTCCTGTTATCTGTTGCCATAGTACCCAAAACCCCACTGCCTTCTCCTTCCTTCCGTGAATGCTTGTCCATTCGGATGAGTGCCCAGCCATCTGGTCATGGGACTGGTTGCTCCCTGAGATGCCCCTTGATTTGCATCCTTTGGGCTGGAGTTAGTCATATGCCACTCAGTAGCCCCAGAGCTTCATCCAGCTATTCTTTCTTTCTTTCTTTCTTTCTTTCTTTCTTTCTTTCT
>JAXCMG010000005.1:397552-426198 GCA_034642415.1 Podarcis siculus | reverse complement strand
TTCTTTCTTTCTTTCTTTCTTTCTTTCTTTCTTTCTTTCTCTCTCTCTCTCTCTCTCTCTCTCTCTCTCTCTCTCTCTCTCTCTCTCCAAGGCCTGTTCTCATTTAAACTGTAGTTTGTTGTTACATGGTACCGGGGATGGAACCCTGCACAAGGAACAAATGTGGACTCCTTGCACTGTTTTATTTGTGTCGTTTCAAATGTCATTTTATTTAATTTGTAGGTTGCCTTGCCTTACGAGGCTCAGGGCAAATAATAACCATTACATTTGAAAACAAAATACAATTAAATTAAAATAATCTCCCCTAGTTTAACCCTAGACACTAAATCCTAGCTCAGAACAAACATTGATATGGTACTTCTTCAAGATTATAAAATCAAACCTCCACTTTTTAGTCACTTTTGGCAGTATGTGAGTGATGACTATAAAGGGGCACACAGACGGGAGATTGTCCATTTTGAATTTTTGTTATGAACCTTCCAGTGTTAAAATGAGCATTGCCTGGCCATCCTAATCTGTGCAAGGGGTAACTAAAATATAGCTTCTGAAACTCATAGCCTTGTTTAGAGGCAACACAGCAGTATGTTCTGCTTTTATGCTTTCAAGGTTTCCTGCATCTATTCCTGATTGCTGGCAGACGAAATCATGTTAGAACAAAATGAAGAAATTCGAGACAGCTGCTTTGAAAAGAAAAACAAAAAACTTCACTAGTTGTTGCAATGTGATCTAGCTGCCATTGCACCATAAAGTCTCTTACTTGCAGACCCACCTGCCTTAACTTTGTCTTTCCTCCCTGCTCCCCTTATCAAGGTCCACAGCAAAGACAAAAAATACGTCTGCAAAGTGTGCAACCGAGTGTTTATGTCTGCAGCCAGCGTGGGGATTAAGCACGGCTCCCGCCGCCATGGCATTTGCACAGATTGTTCTGGCCAAGGCATGGCCAGCCACTTGGATGCCAGCGGAGGAGATGGCTCCCCTGACGAATTGTACGGCACAGAAGAAGGCCCATATATGGAAGATCCTGACGACCTCAAAGCAGAAGGAGATGAAGACATGGGGGGTGACGATGACATCAAATGGAAAGATGACATAGAAATTTCACAAGACGACGTGATTTTGGAAGATGACAAAGATGACATTGACTCTCCACAGGAGAATGAAAACTCTGAGGATACCGACAAGGATTTCACTTGGATTTCTTAGGGATTTTTGTTCTGCTCAATCTGTTTGGGATGGGGCAGGGAAGAGGAAGGTTGTGTTGGGAAAGCTCAAGTAGCCTTGCTAATGTCCTTGTGTACAAAAATGTCTTTTGTGTGGAGCATTTTTTCCCCAAGCAAACAAGCTCTTTATTTGTTACCTCCAGATACTGTATCAGCAAACATTTCCCCTGAAACGTTTCCACTTTCTTGTCTGTTGCCCTTCACATGGTCCTGAAATGCTTAGAATCATGTCCTTGTCCTTCAGTGAGAGCCAACCAGATTGTATGCACGCCCCATGGAGCTTCCCCCGTCAAATTTTCCTCTACTGTCAGCTTGAAATATGGAGGACTCTTACTTCTCAAACAATAATTACCAAAACATTTTGAAACAACTCTGCTTCCAGCAGCCAGGGATTTGTGACAAGTTTACCCATGGTAAAGTCCGGGACGCGGGTGGTGCTGTGGTCTAAACCCCTGAGTCTCTTGGGCTTTCTGATTGGAACAGGGATCCCCAACCTGCAGCCCTCCAGATGTTTTGGCCTACAACTCCCATGATCCCTAGCTAACAGGACCAGTGGTCAGGGATGATGGGAACTGTAGTCCAAAACATCTGGAGAGCCAAAGGATGGGGATGTCTGGATTGGAAGGTCTGTGTTTCGAATTCCCGCTGCTCTGTCCCAGCTCCTGCCAACCTAGCAGTTGGAAAGCATGCTGGTGCAAGTAGATAAATAGGTACCACTGCAGCAGGAAGGCAAACGGCATTTCTGTGCTCTCTGGTTTCCGTCACGGTGTTCCACTGCGCCAGAAGCGGTTTAGTCATGCTGGCCACATGACCCGGAAAGCTATCTGTGGACAAACGGCGGCTCCCTTGGCCTGAAAGTGAGATGAGCGCCGCAATCCCATACTCCTCTGACTGGACTTAACCATCCAGGGGTCCTTTACCTTTTTTTACTTTCCCCATGGTAAACAGAGCAGTGTGAGCATTTCGGGTCTTTTCCCTTTAATAATGCAACTCTTTCAGTAAGCCAGAGAGATCAATAGCCTTTCAGGTCTGTAGTCTTCACTAGAACTGGGACACTTGCCCTCAGGTCAATTGAGCAAAGGATTCAGTTGCCCATTGGCATTTGTAATATAAAGATACCCTCCTCTGAGGTTTGATTTGTGATGCTCTATGATGCAGGGATATTTGCTGCAAAAGTGTCCCCTAGTGGCCAAGTCTTGTAAATGCACTTTTCTTCTGGTGTGGCTGTCTTCCTCTCTTGTTCAGTGACATATGGCAATATTCAGCGTACCACCTTCTTTGCCAAGTTCTGCTGTTAGGACGTACCCATGTGGGGTATTTTTGGTCAGGTTTGGACGCATTCATTTTTCGCGGCAAGTGTACCAATCCCTGCTATCCCACACGTTTGTGTCATAGTTCCCTCAGAAGAATCAGGGATTGCTCTGCCAGGTGGAAAGGTAAATTGTCCATCACCAGTGGCAGAACTCTGGGTGCCAGTAAGGACAGCAGAGTGGGAAACAGGAGGTGTGGCACAATGCACCCAGAAGTTACCCTGTGTCCGCCTCATTTGAAATTGAGAGGAACTGCACAAGAAAGATGAAAGACTGAGGTGAGCATTGAGAAGGGCAGATTTCAGATTTCTTTGGCAGCCCCAAGAGAATGGCACAAACTCCCCAAATGACCTGAGTTCTTCCTTCTTTGGCTACTGCTTCTGTGCTTCAAGTGTAGTGCCAGACCATTGGTTGTGGGTGCATCTATGTCCCTGAATCTGTATTTAAGCATCCAAGCATCTTCCACATCTTGTCTACCGGTTGTGGCCGCAGGCTTGTACTCTGCAGCACCCACAGAGAAGTGTCTAGGGTCATGATCCTAAGAACTGGCGAGTTGTATATTTCATGGTTGGCTACTGCTGCTTTTCTGTACATTTTATCTTTGGAACAGATTTTTATGCAGAATAATGTGTGTGCTACCGATTGTGCTTGAAACCTGCCACAGGAAGCAGCCTTCAGAGCAAGGAAATTGAATATAAAAGGTGCTATTATTGTTATTTTTTGGTGCAGCAAGGACAACAGGCTTCTGAGATTGTGTACAGATGATCATTTCTAAAGAGCAATGGAAGTGTCTTTTCTGCACTGGAGTTCACTGGAGGGGCAAAATCTTACTAATGCCTAGCATTTACTTCCAATTGCAGCTACTTCTCCATATAAGACAATGAAGGGCATGGAACCGACTAGATCAGAATGAAAAAGCACCTGGTTTTCATCAGTTAACTCCCAAATGAAACCTTGAATAGCAGGCCATTGCTGTGAAAGACAGGGAGCAGATTCCACTTCCTGTTTTTTATTTTTCCCTTTTCTTGTAAAGAGAGTGTATAAGCATATTATTTAATGTACATATATTAAAAAAAGACAAAACATTGCAATTGATTTCAGAACTGTTCCACGGATGATCACTAGTGTTCCTTGTCATGGGCACTATCGCACTAGGTGCTAAGGAAGGTCACATGCCTTATGGCAGCAGTTGTCAATCACGCTGCTTAGTGCTCATTTGGCCTTCAAACTACAGAAATCTGCAAACATATTCATAGAAAACTTTTTTAAAAAAAGAGTAACAAAAAAATAGCTGGACAGCAGTTGCTAAGCCTGTACAGTATGGCTTCAAATTCTCTGCAGGGCTATCGTCTGTACACAGCCTGAGGACAGAGCTTGCAAAAAATAATAGTCCCAAAACAAAACCCTACCAGCATGCAAACAAAAAAACAGCCACCACCATGCATGTTTCTCCTCTGGAGGAACATCGAAGCCAGCTTTTCTGAATCCAAAGAAGACAAACCCCAGCTGTGACAACCTTTCGATGTTAAAATGCCTTTCACTGAAGATACTTACCCTTCACTGAAGTGTGTAACGCAAGAATTTCCCATCTGGTCTTGCACTAACGAACAGCTTCCTTTCAAGACCTTTGCTGGTGTAAACCACACCATTTCATTGACACTTGTTTCAGTGCTTTATCAATGGGTCATATCACTGTGTTAATGTTTCAGCTTCCTTTCCTTGGATAAATCTCAGGCTAATAAAGAGAACTGAGAGGGGAATTCACTCATTTTATTTTGCTATGCATTACTTTTCTTCCTTTCCATCTGTAAGTCACTCCCCACCATTTCGCAACACCACATTCACTGGTGTATTTTAGGCTGTCTTGCTGAAGTTACTCCATGTTCTTAGTGCTTAACTAGCTCAAAGGAAAGTTTTATTATGTGAATGTGGAATGCTCTGCTGCTAGACAAGGGTACAGAATTTTTTTTATTTAGCCAGGGAAACATGGCCAATAACCAAATACTTTAATATTCTCAAGGGAGGTTGCAGGGCGGGGGCTTGAATCCAAGACTCTTCTTGCATTTGAGCTTGTTGTAAAGCCTCATTCTATTTCAACTGGAAGACAAATGTTTTAATACTGGACTTTCATAAACACCTTTTTTAAATGCTGCAGAAAACAAGCTATGCACAATGGAGACCTTGGCTGTCCAAATGACATAATCCCAATGATTAATAGCAGTTCTAGAAAATGCTGGAGATTTGAGTTTCTCTTGACTCCCTTTTCATTGCTATCATCTTGTATGGAACCAAGGACATCAGGAATTGAGGAGTCCTAGTGTTTGGCATGAATAAAGCTTTTTTGTTTGGGGGGCACACTCCTGAATTTAAGACATTCCATTTTCCTCCCACCTTGACTTGACAGTTGGATTTCACACACAAACCAACCCGTGCTGGCCATATCTGCAAAGTGGTTCCCTGTGTACTCAGTTTGGCTTGTTAGTACTGAAACCAAAAGTGCAGGAAAACTTCCATGGAAGTAATTTTCACTTTCTCTTGAACCTTCCTGGCTCCTACCTTGGGAACTTTGGTTATGTAGACTGCCAATTCCATGTTGCTGTCTTTATTGGTTCATATGTGGTGTGGTGATAGAATAGGGACAAAGGACCTTCATACATGGTGCATCATCATCTTCTTTGGCAATCACTCGTAACTGAGTAAGATTGCCTTCCATAAACACGGTTTTAACAATGAGTCCATAAGTGACTGTGGAGGCCAATTCTGGATCCACATGTCCTTCCACAGTGATGGTGCATCTATACCTAGACGATTCTCTCAAATACTAGGGAGTTCTGAAAGCACCACTCACCCTGAATTGACTTTCCGTGTTGCCTTTCCCTCTTCTTGGTTAAACTTGATTTTGTATTCATTTTCCTCCTCCCCCCAGTGCTTGCTTTATTTAAAATGGTTTTATTTCTCTCTCTAAATAGGAGCCACTTGTCTTTTATGCATTTTATTAGTGTCATTTCTGTGCTATTTTGACTAGGTGGAAGCAACGAGACGCATGAAATGTGAATGTTTCAGCTTTCTCAGTGACAACATTGCAGATGTACACTGTATGTGTGCGTTGAGATCTCAGAAAAACTGCAAAAATCTTGGGAGCTTCTTTTAAACACAGTTTTCAAGAAGCTTGAGCAGTTTTGGGTTCTCGTACGAGTTTGGTTCACTTCAATGGGTTTTGCTCAGGATCCGTTCCTGATGGTCTGTGCCCTCTTGTCGCTTTGCTAGTCAAGGAGGTTTGCCTGGAAGTGGACAGTGTCGCCAACCCTGCAGGTAGGCACTTAATTTTGATTACTCAAATGGGTGTCTGCTGTGTGCTTGTCTTTAAACAAAGCCTGCATGGCTTGTGATTCACCAAACCACGTTTCTGCACTCACCTGTAGGCTGCTAGAACAGGGTCAAGGTCATGCTGGGCTGCTTTCATGCTGGGTAGGTGTGATTAAACATCAAGAAGAACTTTCTGGGGGAAAGAGCTGTTTGACAGCGTAACAGACTCCTGCCAGGTGAACTCTCCTTCCATGGAGGCAATCCATCGGGGATGCTTTCGTTGAGATCCCTGCATTGCAGGGGGTTGGACTAGATGACCCTCAGAATCCCTTCCAATTCTATGATTCTATGAATTAGATCAGTGCTTTGTTCTGCCAAGAAAATACAGCAAGCCCATTTGGGCTAACTACTGTAATCTGAAGGAGATGCTGGCAAGGTTGCAAAGTATCAGCCGATTGGAGAAGACTGCTAGGTCTGGTGGTGTCTCTTAGACTGCCTATAGCAGGCATGGCCAAACTCCGACCCTCCAGATGTTTTGGGACTACAATTCCCATCATCCCTGGCCATTGGTCCTGTTAGCTAGGGATGATGGGAGTTGTAGTCCCAAACATCTGGAGGGCTGGTGTTTGCCTATGACTGCTATAGAGGATGTGGCTCAGATGAGGTGATGGGCTGGTTACTTTTCTATGGTCTTTCCCCCACATTAGACTTTGGTAGGTTTGTGACTTGGAAGCTGTAAAGCAGCTATAAAGATCTTGCACCCTAGTATTAGAAATCAATTTCATTGATTTTAAGCATTTCATATGCATTTAATTGATTCATGCTGACGTTGAGCTGGTCAGTCTGTTGGTCCACTGTGTCCAGCACTGTTTCCAGCTGGCAGCAGCTCTCCAAGACCACAGGCAGCAGTCTCCCCTTTGGCTCCGTTTAACTGTTTAACTAGCATTACCAGGAATTGAACTCAGGACTTTTGCAAGCAAAGTATATGCATCCACCAGGAGCAGGGAGTAGCATTCTTCTCCCCATCCCTGACGAACCATAATCCTGAGATTCCAAGTTTCATTTTTTAAGAAGAGCAAGTTTCTAGCATTTATAGAACCTGAGCTATGAAACAAAACATGCATGCAGTGCTCTGCTCATTTTAAGATTGGCGTTTTGTGTTACCAAAAAAGAAGAAATGGAATTGTTCTGCGCACATGTGTATTTTAATCAGGGATTAACTTCCTTGTAGAATGCTGCCCTGCATTTCAAAGGGGCTTGCGCAGGAGAACATCCCCCTACAGCAGGGGGAGAAAAAAGGTTGATTGGGCTCTTCTCATCTCAGGCCATCGATCGTAAGACTCAATGGGCAGTGTAATTTCTGCAGGCTGAGTTACATGAATTTTTTATTTATTTTTGGGTTTATACCCAGAAGCTCTCCTGCATACATGTGTCTGAATTAAATGGGAGTTATTCAGAAGTGTGACTCCCATCCTTCTTAATGAGGTAAGCCCAGGAGTGATGCCCCTGACTTGTGCCCAAAATTAGTATGTTTTGATTCCCTCTGAATTTGGCATATCTGTCCAAAAAGCTTGGCTACCTTCAGATAAGGCTCTTCACAATCAGGCTTATGCTTCCAATATTACACATCCCCCCCCCCTTTTCAAGTAAAAAGAGAGAAGCTCTAATAAAAAAGTTCAGTAACTGGAAACTTTGCAATATGATTGAAGATAATCTACTTTTAGTTCATTCTGTGACATGTGCAACTCTTAAGCCATACTGAACTGGGTTTTTATTTTATTTTTTAAGGTTCTCTGTCGTATGGTTTGAATTTCTGCCTTGTTTATTTTTAAAGAATTCCTTCATAGCAAGGGATACCATGTGTGTGTGTATGTGTGCGGGTGTGCTTTCATATATATAAATATATTTATTTTTCAGCGTGCTTAAACCTGTCTACTAAAATGTAACTAAAGCAAACAAAAAAGGGCAGTGTTTGAACATTGTTGATTATTTTTTTTGCTGGGAATATTCTATATTATACTGACTTTATATATTATTATAAACCTGTGTTTTATTGCCGATGTTTAATATTTCGAGGGTGGGATATGGGGAGATTTTAGAACCCAGAAGTCAGTTGGGAAACGAGTGTGTGCTTGTACTGATTTTCTGTCATTGTAGTTCAGGTAACTATGACCTTATTTTCTAGATGATCTCACACTTTCCTGTCTGTCTAGGCGAGTGCCAGAGGTCTGCCAAGCCGATTATATTTACTTTGTCATGAGATTAACTTAGACATACTTGCAAAAATCAGTCTGTTTCAATAAATTGGGATATTGCTGCTAAAAGGATCGGTTTCTATTTTTAAGTTTCAACACACTTCTTACCATTTCCTGTTCTTGACCTGAGCTATTTGCAGATAGGGCAGGTGGGGTGTATGGAGACCTACTCCTATAGCAGAAAAAAAAATTGCGGTGTGTGTGATTAGAATGAATACTTGATTCCCCTGCAAGCCCCAAAACTGACAGATGGAGGTGTTCACATACATTCCCCCCCCCCCTACTGTCAACAGGGAGATCCCTTGACCACCTGGTTCTTGAGCTCATGGTGACCAACCAAAAAAAGGGGATCTTGGTGTCATAGTGGGTAACTCAGTGAACATGTTGCAGCAGCTGTGAAAAATGTGAATTCCATCTTACAAGTCATTTGGAAAAGGGGTGAAAATGCAACCTGCAATGTCGAGTCATACGCCATGTAGATTTGTGAAAAATGGGGAAACTGCTGTGTGATTTAGCAGTCTCTAGCACATTTGATACGCACACCAAAATATGTATCTGGAGCTAGATCATGTTCAAAGGGATCCTAAGTGATTTAATAAATACAGAGACCCAGTACCTTGAAGTCTCTTTAAGTGTTAGATTTTTCTACCCTGGCTGTTGGGGAGAATTTGGTTTGAAAACCCACATGCAGCACTGAAAACATGGGTGTAACAGCGCTATTCCCTGCCCAGTGCTGAACATCCACAACTCTGTCTTGGCATGATTCAGCACTGAGATCTGTGCCCATGAAGTTGCTTCCCATAGCTTCTCTCCCTGCGCAAGAAATCAAACATGGCTGTGAAATATAGTCAATACAGGGTGCGAGGGAGAGACCCATTGTGGGATATTTCAAGTGCATTTTGCTATGTAAGCTGTGGTGGTGGTGTGAAAAGAACTCGCACAAAAAGCAGCCTGCTGATTATGAAGGATTTGTAAAGCATTTTCTTCCACTTCCTTAGGAATAAGTCAAAAATATTTTAAGAGTAAGACATTTACCTGATTTTTAAAAATATGACCCCACCACCACCCTAGGTGTAAAAGATACATGACGCTTTCTACTAGCCTTATTTTAGAAGGCTGAACCTCATTTCAGAAGGCTTGACTGCACCAAGGTTTCAGTAAGGTAGTGCAATGTTGGCCTGTTTAGTCGTGTCCGACTCTTCGTGACCCCCTAGACCAGAGCACGCCAGGCACTCCTGTCTTCCACTGCCTCCCGCAGTTTGGTCAGACTCATGTTTGTAGCTTCAAGAACACTGTCCAACCACCTCGTCCTCCCTCGTCCCCTTCTCCTTGTGCCCTCCATCTTTCCCAACATCAGGGTCTTTTCCAGGGAGTCTTCTCTTCTCATGAGGTGGCCAGTCTTGGAGCCTCAGCTTCACGGGCCTAGGTATCCTATACTACTGGAATAGATGCCCACCCCCTTACACAAAACAAACCTATATATATATGTCAGGGAGAACGCTAGAACACTTGTTCCTGATGTGCTAGCTTTCTATGTGCAGGGAGCACTGTTGACCCAGAGGAGCAGCCCATCATTCCCATACTCTTAAAACAGTTCTAGTACATGTTTACGTCAGTGAGAAGTACACTAATCCACTGTCAATTGCAAACTCCTCGACTGTATGCACACAGCCCTTCTGTCTGCTTCCAGATGCACATCTAACCCTTTGCTGCTAGGGGGAGACAGATGTTCACCAGAATGTCCTTCTGCAACGTGTGCCGATTGTGCAAGGTAAGCAAACGTTCGCCCTGCTTGCGCTGCAGTATTTTGCTTCTGCAAAACCGCAGGAGGGGTGAAGCCGATTGAGGCAAGCCTGAGTGCTGGCAGTACCGTACACAGCTAATCTCTCCCAGTTGGCCCTTGTTGAGAGCAAGGCATGGCCAACACCAGCCTTCGCTAACTTGGCACACAGATGTGCCGACTGGGGCAAATGGGTACTGTAATCCAAAATGGCTGGAGGGGCAATAGGTTGGCAAAGGCTGGTTTTGACCTAGGAAAAGCCTTAAAGCAGCTCAGGACTGCAATACCTCAAGGGCAACCTCTCTGCATACGAACCAACCTGTGATCATGCGAGGGCCTTGTGTGTGTGCCTCCTCCACAAGAGGTCCAAAGGGTGGCAACACAAAAATGGGCCTTTTCTGTGGTGGCTCCCCATTTCTGGAATGCTCTCCCCAGGGAGCCTCGCCAGGCACCTTTGTTACATATCTTGAGGCTCCTGGCAAAATCATTCTCCTCTCCCAGGCCTTTGCCTAATTAAACAATCCATGGCCTTTTTAAACTCTGCATGGGGGCATGTGTGTTATTGTTTGTTACTAT
Organism: Podarcis siculus; assembly: GCA_034642415.1. NCBI lineage: Eukaryota > Metazoa > Chordata > Lepidosauria > Squamata > Lacertidae > Podarcis > Podarcis siculus. Next base: position 415,751 of record JAXCMG010000005.1, on the reverse strand, counting down.
GCTACATATTGTTATGACGCAGGTGGTGCTGTGGTCTAAACCGCTGAGCCTCTTAGGCTTGCCGATCAGAAGGTTGGCAGTTTGAATTCCCACGACGGGGTGAGCTCCCATTGCTCAGTCCCAGCTCCTGCCAACCTAGCAGTTTGAAAGCATGCCAGTGCAAGTAGATAAACAGGTACTGCTGTGGCAGGAAGGTGAATGATGTTTCCGTGAGTTCTGGTTTCCATCACAGTGTTCCACTGCGCCGGAAGCGGTTTAGTCCTGCTGGCCACATGACCTGGAAAGCTGTCTGTGGACAAACGCTAGCTCCCTCGGCCTGAAAGCAAGATGGGCACCGCAACCCCATAGTCACCTTTGTCTGGACTTAACTGTCCAGAGATCCTTTACCTTTTTATATTGTTATATTGTAAACCGCCCTGTAGTTATTGGATGAAGGGTGGTACAGAAGTTTAATAAATAATAGCAACTTCGTGTTGAAATTAACTGAATTGGGATGTCTAGCCTATGTCCACCTGGGAACGGCCTCGGCCCAGTATACCTGAAGGAGCGTCTCCACCTCCATCGTTCTGCCCGGACGCTGAGGTCCAGTGCCGACGGCCTTCTGGCGGTTCCCTCACTGTGAGATACAAAGCTACAGGGAACCAGGCAGAGGGCCTTCTTGGTGGTGGCACCCGCCATGTGGAATGCCCTCCCACCAGATGTCAAAGAGATAAACAACTAGCTGACATTTAGAAGACATCTGAAGGCAGCCCTGTTTAGGGAAGTTTTTAATGTGTGTCATTTTAATGTATTTTTAATCTTTGTTGGAAGCTGCTCAGAGTGGCTGGGGAAACCCAGCCAGATGGGCGGGGTACAAATAATAAATTATTATTATTAATGGGAATAAACAAAGCGGACCAGATAGCTCTCCACTCTTAGGAAGGCAGCACCCCTTACAGAGTCAACCTCCATTCTTTTTCCATTAGCTATCTACCGAACACTTCTCAATGGCGCTGCTAGGATGCAGAAGTCACTGGGTCTGAGCAAACACTTTTGAAAGTGATCTACATCCAAGAGCCCCTGCTCCCATAAAAGTCACCCGTTGTCACCCACTTCAAAAGGGCCAGTGTGGTTTAGTGGTTGGACTATTGGAATAGGGCCTGGGGTTCAAATCCCCACTTGGCCATGAAGATCTTGGGCCAATTCATAGAATCATAGAGTTGGAAGAGACCACAAGGGCCATCGAGTCCAACCCCCTGCCAAGCAGGAAACACCATCAGAGCACTCCTGACATATGGTTGTCAAGCCTCTGCTTAAAGACCTCCAAAGGAGACTCCACCACACTCCTTGGCAGCAAATTCCACTGTCGAACAGCTCTTACTGTCAGGAAGTTCTTCCTAATGTTTAGGTGGAATCTTCTTTCCTGCAGTTTGGATCCATTGCTCCGTGTCCGCTTCTCTGGAGCAGCAGAAAACAACCTTTCTCCCTCCTCTATGTGACATCCTTTTATATATTTGAACATGGCTATCATATCACCCCTTAACCTCCTCTTCTCCAGGCTAAACATGCCCAGCTCCCTTAGCCGTTCCTCATAAGGCATCATTTCCAGGCCTTTGACCATTTTGGTTGCCCTCCTCTGGACACGTTCCAGTTTGTCAATGTCCTTCTTGAACTGTGGCGCGCAGAACTGGACACAGTACTCCAGGTGAGGTCTGACCAGAGCAGAATACAGTGGCACTATTACTTCCCTTGATCTAGATTCTACACTCCTATTGATGCAGCCCAGAATTGCATTGGGTTTTTTAGCTGCCGCGTCACACTTAATTGCTGCCTCTCAGCTTAACGTACCTCGCAGGTTTGTTTTTGCGATTAAACGAAGGTGGGCAGAAAACCATATACATCACCTTGAGCTCCCTGGAGAAAAAGGCAAGGTATAGATGCAATAAATAACACCAAAACCCAGAAAGACCAAGACACAAGCATATTCTTGAAAAACAACAACTTTTTTCCCCTCTGAATATCTGATAAAAGTCTCAATTTGATTGGCACGCTTCCTCTGATACCAAAGGTCACCTGAGCACAGCACAGCACACACATACAGACAGACAGACACGCAAACACACAGTCAGTACAAAAAGCGCCACCTCCACACTTCGAACATCCTGAAAGAAAAGGTTCCTTAAAGGGGGGGGCAGGGAAAGAAGAGAACTGTTTGTCGCATTCTGGGCTGTGTAAATATCCTTCCAACCGTAGCAAAACAAAAATCCTAGTTTGGTTTCTTCCTCTTCTCTTGGCTTGTTTTTTAAAAAGCTTTTCAAAATACATTTCTTGCTGTGGCAGCACTTAGGAATGTTTTAGCTTGCTATTTTTATACACACACACAAAAAGAAGTGTTTGTATTTTGCTAATAGCGCCATAGTTCTCCAGCTGAGTTGTGTGTCACAGGTGGGAGATCATTGATCTAGAAGAGGATTTGTCTGCCTGTGGCCCTAAAAAAAAACAGTCATCAAAACATGGGGAAGATACATTCAATGTCAAAACTACACGCTCTCCGTTAACTGCAGATGCCTCAGCTACAAAAAGTGCCAATTTAATCTTGCAACCTCCAAGGAGGTTTTGGGATATTGTGGCAAAATCATGTTCCTCACCTTCTGGCCATTCTCTGAAAAGCAGAATACGGCAATAACGCTTAACACCCACAAACAGCTTCTGAAGCCGGCTGCCTCTGATCTGAGATTATGATCAAGTTGACACACTGTCCAAGCCTCATTTACAGTCTAGCCCTGCCAGGGATGATTCCCAGAACCAACAGGCATGCTCCACATTCCACTGATGCAAGGCCCAGCCGGCAATTTGACCCAATTTTGTTGCACCTGCCAACAGTGAGCTGTCCCACTTTTTAATGTGCTGTTTTGCTTTGCTAGATTGATATTCAAAGCAATGGAGAGAACAGACAAGGCCAGAAATATGAATCAAGTTAAAAGCGTCTGTATGCTGGGGGATTTTCACATGCATTCTCTGCTGCTTGCAGTTGCTAATGGCAAAGAAACTGTTCAGGCAGGTTGTGGAATGGCAACCTTTCCTCAAAGAAGCCAGTCCCTCACAAAAAGGAGGGTAGGTGCACTGCAAGATCTGTATTGACCTCCATTTGGAAACTACCAGCCACCCTCCTTGTCTCCCCACTAAGGACCTAATATCTAACCCAACAGCTCTTGACCAGTAAGAAGAGGGCATTTCTGGCTGGCACAGTCTTGGCCAGACCAGTCTGGCCATTAAAATGGCATTTACAGAATCATAAAAGCCCTGGATGGATGCTAGACTTAACCTACACAAGCAGCAGCAGCAGCAGCTTGTAGAAACCGGAGTTGAATGCACCCCTTCGTAAAACAACTCCCTGGAAGTAGAAATTCAGCACATTGAGAAGGGATCTCACACAGCCCTGCTCTGTGCTGTGCAAGCTTTTTACCTGCAGGGAGTTTTTAACAGATAGGATGTCAGTCAAAAACCTGATATTTCCCCCAACCTACTCCCCCAAGACCCTTTTATTCTGTTTTATCTGACCACCCTTAAACACTGCATGTTTGAGGATTTAGTTAATGGCTATAATCCCACTCAAACGTTAAAATGTCCCAAAAGGTATGCACAGGGCAGAACCTAATTCTGGGAATTCAAGTGGGGAAACAGGTATTTACGGAGCTTCACCAACTGTATCTGGCATTGTCAAGATCCAGCAAATATTGGCCACTTACTGCAGAAAAAAAATGGGGCTTGAGATTTGTGCAAACTCTCTTGAAAGTGATCTAACACACGGCAACAAGCCTGACTTGGGAATACGATAGTTGGTCGCATCACTGCCAAGAACCAGAGATTATTCTCCCAGCGTGTTTGACTGCCTTTTCCAACTGCCGGCAGGGGGTGTATACAAAGTAGAACTAAGGAACTTGTTCCATCAGCACACAGATTTAAACTAGTGCAATAGATCCCCCCCAATGCTCTCTCCTAAATATGCTCTGGGTTCCCAACACCACCAACCACCCAGAGAAAATTTCGGATCGTGTGCCGGGAGGGGGTGTAGAGGAGGGCAATCTAGTGCACAAGTTTAAATCTTTGCACAGATGCAACGTTAGCTGGATATCGCACTGCGAATTTTACTTGAGGAAAGGGCAACCACTGATCTCTCCCGCCCCACTTTTTATTACTTGCACGAGTTTTTCTATCTCTTTTTTTAAGGCTTACGGTGATTTGGAAGCAATGGCATTTTAGCACAGGGCTAAAATGCCACCGATAAATATTTAAGGTAAGATTTCAAACTGTGAACATCCCAGTTGAAGTGCAAAGGCGTCTCGGCTGCATTTTTAAAGTGTTTTGCTTCTGCTGAAATTTCTGAGGACAAAAAACCCTCCCTCCAGGGGTGTTGTTAAGATGGGGTGGCCCAGGAGGCCTGAGCCTTTTGCATCTGACCGTGGGACTCCTATCTATCCCCCAATCTGAAAGTCAACATGTCTGTGCTCCTATAGATATTAACTATCATATACAAATTTCATGCAACTGTGTCAGGGCTTTTCTACACCTGAGCTTCTCCAATGCCTAGGAACCACGGTTCTGAGCCGTTTCCACCACTGTCCTGCTCCTTTTCCTGGGAAAAACACAACCAACAGCAAACTGCAGAAAACCCAATTGCAGTTTGCTCAATTGAACACTAGAGAGTGGTTTACAGGGGGAGAGGAGAAACCGGGGGAGAGGAAGTGTAGATAAGCCCTCATCTCAGTTGGTTTCTTGCGGCAAGAACAACTGCAAGGAAACCACCAATTTAACCCAGTACCATAAGAAACTAGCCGCTTAGGCTTCAATACTCTTTTAATATTTTCTTTTGCCGTTTGAAGTTAAAGCAGAGGCTTGCTGGTTTAAAGAAGTGGGGCGGGGAGGAAGAAAATGGAGTAAGGTTGCCAACTTAAAAAAAGAAATCTTCCCTTTACTTCTGTGCCTGACGCAGCTGCTTGATCTTCAGGTAGCAAGTGTTCCCTGCAGGCTGGGAAAAGCTTCACCTACTGAGGATCAAATAAATGCTTGCAAGGGTCAGAGTCGTCTACTTCTCCCCTTGGCAGCCAACAGTCTTAAAGCACATTCTGGCTTCAATCCAGTTTTGGTTTGCATTTTAAATGTCAGGAAATATGCAGGGCAGGCCAGAGAGGAAAGGTGCCCCTCTCAGAGGAAGGCAGATCTGAATCCTCAAAAGCCCCGATTCTACCGGAAAGATTCAAATTCCGCAGCCCACCTTGCAGCTTCTGAGACTTAGAGGGCATGGCGTATAAACCAGATCCCTTGTTTCACGTCCTTGCCTTTGGCAACGTTCCAGGCAGCCTTTCTCAAGGTTAGGTCCCCCTACGCTACGTTGCTGGACTACAACTCCCATCATTCCTACCTAGTAGGACCAGAGGGCAGGGATGATGGGGAGTTTCAGTCCAACATCTGGAGACCCAACATTGAAAATGCTTGCACTAGGGCAGGCTTCCTCAAATTCAGCCCTCCAGATGTTTTGAGACTACAACTCCCATCATCCCTGACCACTGGTCCTGCTAGGTAAGGATGATGGGAGTTGCAGGCCAAAAACATCTGGAGGACGGAGTTTGAGGAAGCCTGCTCTAGGGCAAGTGTCATTGGGACCAAAGTACCACTTGACCTCCAGCCACAAGGTGGCAGTCTATTTAACAGAGAAGGGTGGGGGCGCATCCCTTGACAAGCCAAGTCATGTCATGTGACTAGGATTGTTTTCACAGTCTTATAGTGGCTTGCTACTGCAGGCAGTAGAAATTGCTGCTGTTCCAGGTTAGAAAATTCCCTGGATATACAAAACAAGCACATGAGGAAGATTCTAACTTCGCATTTACTCTGCCATGTTTTTAAAACTTCCCATGTGCATGGATTTCTTTTATATATCAGAGGCAATATATATATATTGGAGAGGTACCAGCAACACCCCCAATTTATACACTTAGAATGGTACAGTCCAGGAACAGCTGTTCCATGTGCCTCTCTTGAACATCTATGGTTGGTCTCATGTTCTAACCATGTTTACTCAGAGGTAAGTCCCATTCCCTTCAGCTGGGTTCACATGCAAGTGCTTCCAAGCAAGTCTCAGACCCTTGGAGCGCAATCCTGCCCACGCTTACTCAGAAGTAAGTCTACATTCAATGGAGAGCTGCCGCTCTAATGTCTCCAAGGTGGGGGCACCCGAGATTTCATACCAAAAAATAATCTGAACTTTTTAAGAGATTCCAAAGCTGCTTTTATATATATTTATATATAAAATAAAGCTTCCTGAACACACACACACACACACACACAGTTGCTTGCCATGCAGCACAATCTGACTGCTTACTCAGAAGCAAGTCCCTCAAGAGGATGTCCTGCTACATAAGCACACAAAGGACCGCAGCCTTCGTCTAGAAAAGGCCACTTTGAATTGGGGTGATGGGGAAAGGGCTGATTATCTTCCAACAGTTAACAACAATTGTGGCTGACTTGGGAGGACTTTGTCCGTTCCACTGCAGGCAAGAGACTGCACAGCAAAGCTTTTTTAAAAAATGGGGGGGGGGGGGGGGAGAGAGAAGAACTACCTCTCTCACTAGCCAGTGCAGTTTTGCTTAAAGTGAGAGGGAGGGAGAAAGAAAGCTGCAGGTTGGGGAGTGAGGTTCTTTCCCTCTACAAAAATGGAAGCCAGACTTTTGGAAAGTTAACAGGATAACCTCCCCAACCACCTAACGTTCACCTTGTGTATTATGGGGGAGGCAGGCCTTAAAAAAGCAAACTTTGCTACCATTTGATTTCTTAAAGAACATCATACCCCCCCCAAAACCCTCAAATCCTTGTGCAGTTTGGTGTAGTGCAAAGAGTGGCGATCGGATGAGGCATTTCCCGGCAGTCTGGCTCCCAAAGCTTGATCGTCCTCATTTTCAAAGCATGAGGACGACAGGCGCAGGGACCTGGGAAATGTGCAACACAATGTGCAAATGCCGCTGAAATAAGGCAGCGGCGCAAGAATGGAGACGCACTCCTGCCGCTGCTTGCCGTTTCAGCGCGGTTCCCTCTGGGTACATTTTGGCTAAAAGCAGATTTTATCTGAGGACCATGGATTCCCATTAATAGCTACCCAACTTTACAAGGTCTGTCTTTCAGACAAGCAGCTATTTTAGCTACAAGAAACATCTCAGGGGTTGAAGTGTGGCACGAAAATAATAATAATTAGGAAAAAAACAAAGGGCGAAACATTTAAAACCTTAACGGGATTAGTTTGGTTATAAAGACCTGGCTGGCTCCTAAAACAAAAAAAAGGGAAAAAATTCTAACAGCCTAGCTAAATATTTATGGAGATGGGTGAAATTTGGGTAAGAATATCAACATGTTTTACAGGTGCGATACTGGAGAAAAAAATCAATGTTCACTTTTCCAAATTAAAAAAAGGGTTAGGAAACAGCTGCAATGCGGACTTCCACTGCACAGGAGAGACCCCTCCCCACCCAAATGAAAGGGAGACCCAAGAAACTGCTCGAGGTGGGGGGCTGGGGAGGTTGCGTAGAGTTCTCTGGAAAGGTCATGCCTTTGCACTGTGTGCCCAGTGACACAGGTGCATTGGACTAATTCCATTTAAAGCACATCATTCTGGCATCTGGTGCATTTAAGTGCAAGCAAGCTCATCACCGCTTGGTTCGGACCCCACCCCACCCCAAGAACAGCTACAAAATGGCAATTACTCCCCCAAAAAATAAGCCACAGAAGTTCAGAAGGTGGAAGGGAGATGGGAAAACAGACCAAAATGAAACCTCAATGTTCGACATTTGGCAAGTTTCCTCCGAATACGAAACGCAGAAAAATCCTGATTCCAAAATTCAAATTCGAGCCAGAATTGTCGGGTGGGAGGGAGTTGCGAGTCTCGTCACTGAAATTTCAACTTTGCCACCCACAACCGGCACCCGAGTCAAAACCTGCGGCAGATCCATTTCCTGATTTCCTGCCGGCAAACACAAAATTCGAGAGTGTCTGGGATTGCACGTACGAAAGTTGAAGTGTTCCTTTGTGTGGTCAGAGTAACTCGTAATGCAAATTCATTCCGGATCTTGTGGGGGGGAAAGAGCAGGCTGCCTTTTCCCGTGCATAGCTTATTTCTTGCAAGAGACCAAGGTATTCAAATCCACCATGGGACCATTCTTAAGCCAGGTTGCAAAAGTCCGGACGTTTCTTATAATACAGCCTTCTTCTCCGTGTCTTGGAGGGTAGAGGTGGAAGAGAGAAGGCAGGTAGTGAATGAAGACGAGGAGATAAAACTTCTCAGGCTCCAAGGACACCCTACAGATTCACACACCGCCCCCGGCAACTGCATCAGAGTCCTAGATTAGACTCGCTACCTTCAAAACCTATACAAAAACAGACAAAAACGCCTTTCTGTTTCTGAAAGTTGTGTTGCAACCAGTACGTGAAAACAGCTGAAGGTGCTGGAGACTGGGGCATTTTCCTTTCTGTCGAATGCCTGATTCACCAAAGCAAAATAATGAAACAGAAAATACAGAAAATACACAAGGAGAAGAGGAGGAAAGCCCAGGTGCAAAAGTCTGTGTTCTCCGTTAGCCGTGGGATAAAAACTTGTTCTCCTTTCCGCTGAGGGCAGGAAGAGCTACCATTGGCTTGGCCTGCCTTGAACTGGCTCTTTGGGTTCGGCAGCCGTCTCACGGGGCACTGCTGGCTGCCCCCCCCCCCGCCTCAGACCCTAGAGAGCAGGGGTGGGGGACCCTCTCCAAGGACTGCTGGACTCCAACTCCCATCAGCCCCAGCCAGGGATGCTGGGAGCTGCAGCTGAGCATCTTCTGGGAGGCTACAGGCTCCCCACCCCGGACCTTAAGGCTACAAAGGGGAGGAGGCAAGGATACGGGGAGAAGGAAAAGAAATAGCTTATTTCAAACAGAAACACCCCCCCCAACAGAAAAAAAGGCTCGATCTTCACATGTGCGGATGTGGAAAAAGCTGCCATTTGGCCAAGAAAGATTGGTGGCAGGTATTTTTTTACAAAAAGGTTAGGAGGGAAAAGCACCAGAGTGTTCCTATTGTGGGGGTCGAGAGGGCCTGCCTGGGCTGTGCACATCTTGGGAAAGGCAGGGGGGGCTCCTTCCTTGCAAAGCTACACTGCCACCGTCCGCAGCAGACTCTCCTTTTTCCTGAGCCAAGGCACAGATGCGAGTCCCCACCTTGGGTGGGGGCCGGGGGGCGGGGAGAGGGAGGTGCTGCCAGGAAGGGGGGCGGACGGTCAGGCTGGAAGGCACAGAAGTGCAAATCGCGCGACGAGGAGGGGGAGAGCCCAGGTGGGCGGGCAGGCAGCCTCCCCGGAGCTGGGCCGCAGGGGGACTCGGCTCAGTCGACAAACCGCTGGCAGGCCTTCTTCCAGCGACAGGCCGTGCACCACATGTTGCGGTTCTCCATCCCGTACACCTTGCGGCACTTCTTGGCCTCGCCGCGAGGCTTCCTGAAAAGAGACAGAGCAGAAAAGGCCGTTGAGGGAGAGGACGAGAGGAGGAGTCGCCTGGGCAGACAGGTCAATACAATACGATAATCTTTATTGTCATTGTCCCATACAAAACAATGAATTTGAAAAAATCTACATCAGACATTCAAAACCCAACAAGCCTGCTATCCCAGCCTGGTTAGCCCCCTAAAAACTCTGATACCCCATAATTAAATACAATATACTCCGGCGCTGTGGGTTAAACCACAGAGCCTAGGACTTGCTGATCAGAAGGTCGGCGGTTCAAATCCCCGCAACAGGGTGAGCTCCCATTGCTCGGTCCCTGCTCCTGCCCACCTTTGAAAGCATGTCAAAGTGCAAGTAGATAAATAGGTGCCGCTCTGGCGGAAAGGTAAACGATGTTTCTGTGCGCTGCTCTGGTTCGCCAGAAGCGGCTTAGTCATGCTGGCCACATGACCCGGAAGCTGTACGCCACCTCCCTTGGCCAATAAAGCGAGATGAGTGCCACAACCCCAGAGTCGGCCACGACTGGAACTAATGGTCAGGGCTCCCTTTACCTTTACTCCCATAGAGACTACCTTACACTGCATTTAAAACCAAAATCGCATTTGGGTATAAACTGTTTCTCAGGTGGCTAGTCCTAGTCTTTATAACCCTGTACCTTCTTCCAGAAGGCAGAAGCTGAAAGAGATCATTTCCGGGGTGCGCACTAAAGGTAAAGGTAAAGGTACCCCTGCCCGTATGGGCCAGTCTTGTCTGACTCTGGGGTTGTGCGCCCATCTCACTTAAGAGGCCGGGGCCAGCGCTGTCCGGAGACACTTCCGGGTCACGTGGCCAGCGTGACGAAGCTGCTCTGGCGAGCCAGAGCTGCACACGGAAACGCCGTTTACCTTCCTGCTATAAAGCGGTACCTGTTTATCTACTTGTACTTAGGAGTGCTTTCAAACTGCTAGGTGGGCAGGAGCTGGGACTGAATGACGGGAGCTCACCACGCCGCGAGGATTCAAACCGCCGACCATGCTATTGGCAAGCCCTAGGCACTGAGGTTTTACCCACAGCGCTACCCTGTGTATCCTGTACCCACAGGATAGCGCCACTATCCTGCGCTATCTCTGCAGCTTTCTTATGGCACCTGGAAGCATAGTTCTGATCCAAGGTGCGAAGAGTGCATCCAATTATTCTCTCCACAGTCTTTACAACCTTGGACAGCATTGTTTTTTCCCTGACCGTGCAGCTCCCAAACCACACACATAAGTTAATACACTCTCCACAGTACAATGGTAAAATGGCCAAATTTAACACTCTAGTACTGACCAACAAAATGCCTCTCATGTTCCCAGTGCACCATGTGCTCATTGCTTTCTGCACTTGTTTGTCTTGGAGAAGGTACTGGCGGCAGCGCTAGAAATTCACCAGGCACATTTTGCACCCAGCTATCGGCCGCTTCCAACCGAGTGAAGATGCCCAGGCGCCAGGAAGGCATTTGACACCTCCACCCTCTGGAGGTGCATGTCTGGGGATCCCTGGATCTTGCCCCTTTTTTGCACACACCCCGTTGAATTCTACCTGCGATACAAGTTTCTCGCTGCCTGGCCCCCAAATGGCAACAAGACATTCCGTTTTAGCGGTTGTAACCCTGGTCACAAGTGCAGGATGGAGTGAGCGGGGTTGGCGTGGGTGGGTGCCCAGAAGTATTGAACCCTTTCCTCCCACCCCATAGCCCCAATGAAGACCCCACCATCACCAGCTCATTTGGGGATAGGAAAAGGTGGACTGCCTACAGGAGCTTATATGGGTCCTCCAAGCCTGGAAGGAAAGTTGCTATTTCACGGGCAGCTTAAAGCAGAACAGACCTCAGTTGGGCACAGCTCCACTTTCTCTCTCTGGAAGCACCTCAAGTGTCAAATGGTGCTTGTTCTACTCCAGAGGCACACCTGCAAGTTTCAATGTACAGTATACAAGAAACTACTTTCCCCTTAAACGCATGCACACCCTAGATTTTATAATAAGTTTCTTGAGGCACAGGCAGAGCCCAAACAGACTAGTGTGAAAACCAAAACCTTTTACGAGGCTAAGGGGGAGAGATGCAAATTTCCGTTCTATTTTCAAAACAGAGACACCAAATCGTGGATGGAGGCGTAAGCAAGAGCACCAGCTGGCCAACTCACCTTGTGCCCGTGGCAGGCTTTGGCATGGAAGAGGGCACTGATGGGTGCCCCTTGGCAGCGGGCACAGGAGGGACCTGTGGGCGCTTTTCTCCTATGTCAGCAGGCCGGATAGGGGTTAGGCAGCCCTGGAGGGAGGCAAAGGAGAAAAAATATTACTTTTGTGCATCGTGCCCTAACTGTGCAGCAATCGGAGCAGCAGCGATACAACTCTGGCCCCGGGGTGTGTTTGACAGCAGCAGCAGAGGAGGAGACAGCTATTGAAGGCTGCTAGTCCTGATAGCTATGCTCTGCCTCCACAGTCAGAGACAGCAATGTTTCCAAATACAAGTTGCTGGAAACCACTGGAGAGGGCTTGTGTTCGAATCCTACTTGCAGCTTTCCCACAGGCCTGTGGTCAGCCACTGTGAGAAGCGGATGCTGGATTAGATGGGCCTCATCCTGCAGTGCTCGTCTTATGTTCAGAGACCAACATGGGACAGCTGCATCTTCTGCCGCCAAAGACATACCCAGCCACCCACCACCGAGAGGCATCTTAATCCGAGGTGGTAATAATAATAATAATAATAATTTATTATTTATACCCCACCCATCTGGCTGGATTTCCCCAGCCACTCTGGGCAGCTTCCAACAAAATATTAAAATACAGTGATGCATCAAACATTAAAAGCTTCCCTAAGCAGGGCTGCCATCAGATGTCTTCTAAAAGTCTGGTAGTTGTTATTCTGTTTGACATCTGGTGGGAGGGTGTTCCACAGGGCGGGTGCCACTACTGAGAAGGCCCCTTGCCTGGTTCCCTTGGCTTCTCGCAATGAGGGAACCGCCAGAAGGCCCTCGGCGCTGGACCTCAGTGTCTGGGCAGAACGATGGGGGTGGAGACACTCCTTCAGGTATACATGGCAGAGGCCGTTTAGGGCTTTAAAGGTCAGCACCAACACTTTGAATTGTGCTTGGAAACATACTGGGAGCCAATGCAGATCTCTCAGCACCGGTGTTACGTGGTCCCGGCGGCCGCTCCTACTCACCAGTCTAGCTGCTGCATTCTGGATTAGTTGTAGTTTCTGGGTCACCTTCAAAGGTAGCCCCACATAGAGTGCATTGCAGTAGTCCAAGCGGGAGATAAGCAGAGCATGCACCACTCTCGTGAGACAGTCTGCAGGCAGGGAGGGTCTCATCCTGTGTACCAGATGGAGCTGATAAACAGCTGCCCTGGACACAGAATTGACCTGCGCCTCCATGGACAGCTGTGAGTCCAGAATGACTCCCAGGCTGCGCACCTGGTCCTTCAGGGGCACAGTTACCCCGTTCAGGACCAGGGAGTCCTCCACACCTGCCCGCCCCCTGCCCCCCAAGAACAGTACTTCTGTCTTGTCAGGATTCAACCTCAATCAATGATGGGCGGTGACTACACCAATGGATCCCTGTAGCCAGCAGCCGCATTTATTTATTCATTTCAAATAATTGTGGGGTTAGAAGGGCACCCGAGGGTCATCTAGTCCAACCCCCAGCCGTGCAGGAATCTCAGCTAAAGCATCCAGGACAGATAGCCGTCCATTTATATTTATTACCTTCATATACCACCTGTTCTTCTACGGAGTTCAAAGCGGTGTACATGGTTCCCCCCCCCCCCCGCCCATCGCAACGACGACCCTAAGAGGTAGGTTAGGCTGAGAGGTAACAACGGCCAGCGAGAGCTTCATGGCTGAGCAAGGGATTCGAACTCTGATCTCCCAGGTCATCATTGTACAACACTCTAACCGCTAGACAACACTGGCAGAGGGGAGGGGAGGAGGCGAGCGTGGCCCTCTGGGTTACTTACCGGGGGGCTTTTAAAAAGGACAGGGGGCAGAGGTGGAAAAAAGGTTGGCTGCTGCCATGATATGCTGATTTCCATTCCAGTGGGGGGCGCTTTCAGATCGGCCAGCACGCCAGCAGGACCCGTCGCCTGGAAATCAAAGCAAAGTGGCATTTCTTGTTTTGTTTTTAGAAACCAGCAGGTCACCAATTTTGAGGGTTGGGGAGGGGGACACAGGAAAACCTGGTTCTGCCCCTTATAGGGGCTCCTGAGCCATCCTTATTCAGTGAGCATTCCCCCCAGCGATTCATATCCCACCCCCACTAAACCAGGGGTGGGCCATGTCCGGCCTGGGTGGACCAAATGTTGCCCCCTACCCCTGATTTCTCTCTGCAGCCCTTTCCCCTCCCCAGGGGCCACACCCTGTCCGAGTGCTTAATGCATCCTTAACAGCCAGTGGCGGCAGTGTAGTGGTTAGAGTGCTGGCCTAGGACCCTGGGAGCCCAGGATTCGAATCCCCGCTCAGCCATGAAGCTCACTGGGTGGCCTTGGGCCATTCACTCACTCCCAGCCTAGCCTACCTCACAGGGTTGTTGTTTTGAGGGTAAAGCGCGGGAAGAGTATGCAGGCCGCCTTGAGCAAAGGTGAGATACAATTGCAATGAATAATCCTGCTTGCCTGGAAGCAAGATAGAGAGACGTGTTACGCGTAGTAGCCTCTGACTTTTGCACAGCTGGAACATACCGTATTTTTTGCTCTATAAGATGCACTTTTTCCCTCCTAAAAAGTAAGGGGAAATGTGTGTGCGTCTTATGGAGTGAAAGCAGGCTGCGCAGCTATCCCAGAAGCCAGAACAGCAAGAGGGATTGCTGCTTTCACTGCACAGCGATCCCTCTTGCTGTTCTGGCTTCTGAGATTCAGAATATTTTTTTTCTTGTTTTCCTCCTCCAAAAACTAGGTGCGTCTTGTGGTCTGGTGCGTCTTATAGAGCGAAAAATACGGTAATCTATGGTGCAACGGTAAGAGTCCTATTCATTGCTCTGTCCCGCTTTGCCTCTCTGGGCAAGCGGCCCCCGGAAGATTGCGCAAGAGGTGATGCGGACCCCAAGCTGAAAAAGGCTCCTCGCCCCTGCCCCAAGCACCAGTCAGCGCTCCAATGCGGAGAGCCCACCTGGTACGCATGGTCGGCTTGGATGTGACAGACGCTCATAGGCGCCGATTGGCTGAGGATGGCCATGTGCGTCGGCTGGCTCAGGTGAGGCGCGGCGGAAATGTCCGGACTGAACGAAGGAACCCCCGGCGCTGGATGCAGCTCCTCCAAGGCAGGAAAGGCCGGGGGCACGGAGGAGGTGGGGGAGACGGGCGTCAGGCTGGACAGGCCGTCCGTCAAGGAGTCCACGTTGACGTCCAGCTCTGTGTAGTAGAAGTCTTCCTCCCCGTCGCTCTGATCCAGGTCAGCTTTCCTCCTGGCGGAAGTAAAAATAATAAAAATGGAGGGGGGCTAGCAGCAGCCACTGGAATTGAAGAAAGATTGCACTCAGGGCTAATTTCCTCCTTCTTGTTGTTGTTTAGTCGTTTAGTCGTGTCCGACTCTTCATGACCCCATGGGTTAAACCACAGAGCCTAGGGCTTGCCGATCAGAAGGTCGGTGGTTCGAATCCCCGTGACGGGGTAAGCTCCCGTTGCTCGGTCCCTGCTCCTGCCCACCTAGCAGTTCAAAAGCATGTCAAAATGCAAGTAGATAAATAGGTACCGCTCTGGCAGGAAGGTAAACAGCGTTTCCGTGCGCTGCTCTGGTTTCGCCAGAAGCGGCTTTGTCATGCTGGCCACATGACCCGGAAACACAGCTCCCTTAGCCAGTGAAGCGAGATGAGCATGGAAACCCAGAGTCGTCTGCCACTGGACCTAATGGTCAGGGGCACCTTTACCTTTACACACATAACTTTTTCCCTCTTCATCTTCCCACTTCCAAAAATGGGTTTAAGCATGCAACATGTCAACATTTCTCCCCACTGCAATCCCAACCCTCCCACAGGGCCAGCAACTGAACGGGCCCACCAGGCCCAACCAGGGTGCCCAAACCTACCCCAGGTGGATGGTCCTGATGTGTTTCTGCATCCCAGACGAACTGCTCAACACTTTTCCACAGTTCTTCCACAAGCACTTGAACATCACCTTGGTAGAGTTCTGTAAGAAACGGGAGAAAGGACCATTTTCAGGGCCACCTCGGAGTCTCAACCCCTATCCTGGCGACCAGGAACCTGTTCCAGCCCTGGAAGATTTGGGCTAAAAGGTTACCAAGCAGCTGCAATCAGAGATTAAAAGGTTTATTATGTTCAGCAGTGGAACAGTCACCATCGGGAGGTTGTGGACTTTCCTTCCTTGAAGTTCTTTCAGCGGACGTTGGGTGACAACCTGTCAGGAATTCTTTAGCTGAGATTCCTGCATTGCAGGGGGCTGGACTGGATGACCCTTGGGGTCCCTTCCTTTTCCCCACAAATTTTTTTTATTCATTTTATAACACAAACAACACAAACAGAAAAACAAACAACTTCTTGTTTTATCCTTATTTTTTCTAAACATTGTTAGTTGGGCTTCCCCACGTCCCCCCATCTGTTTTTCATTTTACCTCATCTTTAGCAGTTTACATCATTTCTAACCATTTCTACCATATCATCATTTCTAACCATTTTTTTTAAACCACGCTCACTTTAACCATAAAAATCTTCACATTTTATCACTTACAAATAATACTATTTCAAAATATACTATCTTCTACTTCTAACCCTACAGCCTATATCCACTTCCAAAGCTATTCTAAGATTTAAAGATTAACATAATTTTTTTCAAATATTCCTTAAACTTCTTCCGATCTTCTTCCACAGTCTCTTCTCTTTGATCTCGGAGTCTCCCAGTCGGTTCGGCAAGTTCCATATACAGTCATACCTCAGGTTAAAGCAGCTTCAAGTTAAGTATTTTCAGGTCGCACTCCGGGTTTTGCCGCTCGCGCATGCGCAGACGCTCAAAATGATGTCACGCGCATGCACGGAAGCGGCAAAACACGACCCGCGGGTTGCGTTCGCTTCAGGATGCGAATGGGGCTCCAGAACAGATCCCGTTCGCATCCTGAGGTACCATTGTATTGTATTTTTTTGCTCCATACGACGCACTTTTCCCCTCCTAAAAAGTAAGGGGAAATGTGTGTGCGTCTTATGGAGCGAATGCAGATGGGAGGCTCTGCTCAGCGCTCCCTTTAAAGAGCTGCGTGGAGCCTGGTGTGAGGCTCTTGCTGGATTTTCCCTGAGGTGGGTGAGGGGAACAACATTTGATTCAGAATATTATTTTTTTCTTGTTTCCCTCCTCTAAAAACTAGGTGTGTCTTATGGTTGGGTGTGTCTTATGGTTGGGTGCGTCTTATAGAGCAAAAAATACGGTAGTCCCTTGGGATCCCCGCCAATTCTACGATTCTTTCCCAAGGTGCCCCCCTTGCCCCACTCTCTCACCTTCCTCTTCCTGGGGATGGGGTCCCCAAACAGGAAGTGAGTCGCCTCGGTCTCCTCCAGCTCCGACTGCAGCGAGGGAAGGAAGCTGGAGGGAGCCTCCGTGGAGAGCGGTGGAGACGGCGTCGAGGGGGTGGAGAGGTCACTGGGAGGGTCCCAGCTCCAGTCGCCGCTGTTGTTACTGCTGCTGCTGCAGCTGGAGGACATGGCCGGGACTTCCTTCCAAACATCACCGTTGGTTTCTGCCGCGGGGCGGGAAAAAAAAGATGTCAGATCTGAACACCACCCCAAGCACGCCTAAAACACTTTGGAGCACCAAAAACAACCAGGTGCCAGAACCATTTTCATTCGGAGGGCCACAGCCCCTTGTGCGGGACCTTCCGAGGGCCAGGTGCCAGTAGGGCCAGAGTGAAGAGCCAGCAGGGCAGTTGATGAAGCAGGTTTCGTTCCAACCATGCAAAAAGCTACGCACACCTCTTTCCATGCTCCATCCCAGTACATTTCCAAACACAATTCAAAGTGTTGGTGCTAACCTTTGAAGCCTTAAACGGCCTCAAAGGCCCAGTATACCTGATGGAGCGTCTCCACCCCCATCGTTCTGCGTGGACACTGAGGTCCAGCTCAGAGGGCGTTCTGGCGGTTCCCTCCCTGAGAGAAGCGAGGTTGCAGGGAACCAGGCACAGGGCCTTCTTGGTAGTGGCACCTGCCTTGTGGAACGCCCTCCCAACGGATGTCCAGGAAATAAACAACTATCTGACTTTTAGAAGACATCTGAACGCAGCCCTGTTTAGGGAAGTTTTTAATGTTTGAAGTTTTATTCTTTTTTTAATATTCTGTTGGAAGCTGCCCAGAGTGGCTGGGGAAACCCAGCCAGATGGGAAGGGTATACATAATAATTTATTATTGTTATTGTTATTATGCAAGCGGAGACCCTGGTGAACAAGGCTAAGCTAGGGGTGAAAAGAGCTTGGCATTGAACAGGGCTTCCTGCCAGGCACCCCAAATGTTCCCGTGGCAGCTTAAAGAGTAAAAAATAAAAATAATAAATTGCTACGCAAGCTGCAAGTATTGCAGAATGCTGCAGCACAATTGCTGACAGAAGTGAGGCCTTGTCAGCATATAACACTTGGACTCAGAGATCTTTACTGTTAGCTGATTACTACCAGGCTAGGTTCAAGGTACACAAAGCCTTGTTTGACAACTTGTATTGTATTGTATTGTATTGTATTGTATTGTATTGTATTGTATT
>JAXCMG010000005.1:384416-397542 GCA_034642415.1 Podarcis siculus | reverse complement strand
TGTATTGTATTGTATTGTATTGTATTGTATTGTATTGTATTGTATTGCTGCGATTCCTTTGGACCCCATCAGCAAGGCCAAGAGGGCAACTGCTCAGGCTTTGCGCTCCAGGGAGGTCGTTTTGGTGCTGCTAAAGCAGCAATCTGACTTCACCCCCAGAGGTGCACTCCATTGTCTCTTAAGACAGATGGGTGTCAACAAGTGACAACCTGTTTGCCTACAAAATCGCCTTGCCCATATGCGCCCACCTGACCACTTCAATCGAAGTTGGCACTGTTAGAGGTGCATTTATAACAACTCAGTCTTTTGGTGTGGCAGCACCTAAACTTTAGGATACCCTAGCTACTCTTTTTGGCACTTGCTACCTAGATGTTCAGAGGGACGTGGGTGGCGCTGTGGTTTAAACCATAGAGCCTAGGACTTGCCGATCAGAAGGTTGGCGGTTCGAATCCCCACGACGGGGTGAGCTCCCGTTGCTCAGTCCCTGCTCCTGCCAACCTAGCAGTTCGAAAGCACATCAAAGTGCAAGTAGATAAATAGGTACCGCTCCAGCGGGAAGGTAAACGGCGTTTCCGTGCGCTTCTTTGGTTCGCCAGAAGCGGCTTAGTCATGCTGGCCACATGACCCAGAAGCTGTACGCCGGTTCCCTTGGCCAGTAAAGCGAGATGAACGCCACAACCCCCGAGTCGGCCACTACTGGACCTAATGGTCAGGGGTCCCTTTACCCTTTACCTATCTAGATGTTCAGAAAGTTGATGCGACTTTTCATGTGTTTTTAGACTATTTAAGCTTTATTCTTTTGTTACCTTTTCTTAGTTATCATTTTATTGTTTTATCTTTTTCGCAAACTGATTTGAGGGTTTGCTTGTTTTTTTTACAATCAAGCAGTGTATGTATCTATATCTATAGTATTTTAAATATAAATCGTTTGGCAGACACGGCACAGTGGATCAAGAGAAAGTTGGCCACAAATGTGTTGTAAACTGTAAACGTGGCATGTTGCAGAAACCCAAACGGGGTAGAGACACCTTGTAAAATTATCCGGGACAATATTAGGAAGCCGGCATTGCCATTTTCAAAGCCCAACCTCCCCTCTTCTCCCCCCCTTCTTTACAATACCTGCGCTGAAACCGTTGGGTGGGTTGTTAAGCACAACCGGGCTGGTGGAGAGGCTCGTGAGGACTGCAGCCGCTATGACCTCGTCAATCCCCGCCTTTTCAGACAACTTTCTGCAGGACAGAGGGGAGGAAACACAACAACACATTGTCACATTCCACATTTGCCTTTAGAAACAAGCACCACCTCCAGAGAAGGCACCTTAGTACTTTGGAAGCTGTTCAAACAAAGTTTCTAAGGCTGATTTTTTCTGTACCACCATGCGTCCCAAACGCATCATTGAGACTGGAGGCAAGTCTCCCTTCAGTAGAAGTACTGACTTGGCAAAGAACTCTTTAACTTCTGGCTTCGCCTAAACTCAAATCCCCCCGGTTTACTATCCGTAGTATTTCAATACTCCCATAAAAGTGCCGGGCTTAAAACCGTCTGTCCAAAACTTCCCTCTTGTGCCCTATCCCCACAACACCTACTCACTATGGGCCCCGCTAAAGCAAACAGTCAAACTGGTCAACGTCTAAAAGATATCGAGCACCAGAACAACCTGGCCGCTGTAAGGAAATTGTGCCCTTGGTATGTTCAGTTTCCACCTCTCCATTTTGATTCTCTGGCCCCGTATCTGCACAAACTTATTATCCCAAAATAGGGAAAGATAAAGGGACCCCTAACCATTAGGTCCAGTCATGACCGACTCTGGGGTTGCGGCGCTCATCTCGCTTTATTGGCCAAGGGAGCCGGCATACAGCTTCCGGGTCATGTGGCCAGCATGACTAAGACGCTTCTGGTGAACCAGAGCAGCGCACGGAAATGCCGTTTACCTTCCTGCCGGAGCGGTACCTATTTATCTGCTTGCACTTTGAGGTGCTTTTGAACCGCTAGGTTGGCAGGAGCAGGGACCGAGCAACAGGAGCTCACCCCGTCGCGCAGATTCGAACCGCCGACCTTCTGATCAGCAAGTCCTAGGCTCTGTGGTTTAACCCACAGCGCCACCCGCCTCCCATCCCAAAATACAGACGTGCTTTTACACTTGCAAGACTGGATGTTTTGCCATCTGCGGTACTTGAGGGTCGATTCCAAAAGATCCCGCCTGAGAAACGTCTTTGCCCCTGTGGAGATGGCAGCACCGAAACAGCGGCACACGCCCTCCTGTCTTGCACTCTCTACAAAGACCTGAGGAACGAGATCATCACCACACTCGTACTAACCATCCCAGGGCGCTCAACCACTGCCACAATGTCCTTTCTTCTATCAGATCAAAATGAGCAGATAACAGCAAAGGTTGCTAGGTCCATAGCAGGGGCAATCAGAATAAGCGCCACTAACTGACGGCTGATTCAGGACTTTAAATTGTGCTCTTATATCAAATTTCCTTTTCTGCGTATACTGTAATGTTTTACTGTTGCTATGGCCATTGGCTAATGCGAGTAAAGTTTTATTTATCTTATCTCCAGAGAAGGCTTAAAATGGAACACCCACATTTATGCATGTTAGCACCCACCCCTTACAGTGATGTCACCGAATTTCCGAGAGCGGGGCGTGTGTGTTCCCTTGGAGAAGCTGGACTTCCTACTCAAGGAGTACAGGGAGCTCCGAACATAACATAAACAGGCGCCGTGGCCAAATTTGCCCACCACTCCCCCTTCCACCCTCCAGCGTTCTGGCTTAACTGAAGGTCACGCCAATTGGCTGGCGAGGTGCCCACTCCGCCAACCGTGACCACAAAAACAGCAACAGAGCCAAGCAGCTCTTCCTAAAGCAACTCCAAAATAACTTTTGCAGAGACCGGGAGGAATCGGCAGGCTGGAAGCCACATAAACACAGCCCCAGGGCGGGGAGGAGAAGCGGAAGGAGAGGATGCCTCCTGCAACAGGAGGGGTTTTTGGGGGGGCAAGGTTCTGCACAAGCCCCGGCTGAAGAACAAAACGAAGCTGCACCCAGGATGTCTTTATAAATTACACGGAAAAAGAAGGCTTCCAGGGCATCGCTTGGCTTAGCGTAGACTAAATCCCACTGGCAATCAGAGTGTTTCTCCAAGATTTACCACTAAATACAGTTATCTGGAGAAAAAATGATTTACTAAGTACGTTCATGGATAGCGGGAAGTCATGGTTCGAATTAAGGAGTCAAGCCAAAGCTGTGTAAAGAAGGCTTGTACTCCCTATGTAGAAGTTAATTTGAAAGTATTTGTTTTTTGAAGTTAGCTTTATTTTTTGTTTTTATTCTTTTTCTGTTCCCCCCCCCTTTCTCTTTCTCTTTTCTTTTCATTTTATTTATGTGTAATGGATGTATCTATGTGTTTGCAATAAAGTGTTTAAAAAAAAAAAAAAAAGAAGCTGAACCCATCACTAGCCAGGCAAGGACATGGGTAGGCAAACTAAGGCCCGGGGTCCGGATCCGGCCCAATCACCTTCTAAATCTGACCCGCAGATGGTCCGGGAATCAGCATGTTTTTACATGAGTAGAATGTGTCCTTTTATTCAAAATGCATCTCTGGGTTATTTGTGGGGCATAGGAATTTGTTCATTTTTTCCTTCAAAATATAGTCCGGCCCCCCACAAGGTCTGAGGGACAGTGGACCGGCCCCTTGCTGAAAAAGCTTGCTGACCCCTGGGCAAGTAGGTGCACCTGCGCACAGGGCTGGCCTGCTTTTTAAGATCGTGTCTGTAACACATTTCGCGAACAAGAAAGCTCACATCAAAAATACAACCGCCACCAATTCAGTGTTGGAAACTCAGGTAGGCACTAAATGGCTCCTGAAACCAGGGTGAGAGCCGCTAAAACGGAATGTCTTGTTGCAATCTGGGGGCCAGGCGGCGAGAAACTTGCATCGCAGGTAGAATTCAACAAGGTGTGTGCGAAAAAAAGGGCAAGATCCAGGGATCCCCAGACATGCACCTCCAGAGGGTGGAGGTGTCAAATGCCTTCCTGGCGCCTGGGCATCTTCACTCGGTTGGAAGAGGCCAATAGCCGGGTGCAAAATGCGCCTGGCGAATTTCTAGCGCTGCCGCCAGTACCTTCTCCAAGACAAACAAGTGCAGGAAGCAATGAGCACATGGTGCACTGGGAACATGAGAGGCATTTTATTGGTCAGTAGGTAAAGGTAAAGGGACCCCTGACCATTAGGTCCAGTCGTGACCGACTCTGGGGTTGCGGCGCTCATCTCGCTTTATTGGCCGAGGGAGCCGGCATACAGCTTCCGGGTCATGTGGCCAGCATGACTAAGCCGCTTCTGGCGAACCAGAGCAGCGCATGGAAACGCCGCTTACCTTCCCGCTGGAGCGGTACCTATTTATCTACTTGCACTTTGATGTGCTTTTGAACCCTTGTTGGTCAGTACTAGAGTGTTAAAAGGGACATGGGTGGCGCTGTGGGTTAAACCACAGAGCCTAGGACTTGCCGATCAGAAGGTCGGTGGTTCGACTCCCCGCGTGGACGGGGTGAGCTCCCATTGCTCGGTCCCTGCTCCTGCCCACCTAGTAGTTCTAAAGCATGTCAAAGTGCAAGCAGATAAATAGGGACCGCTCTGGCAGGAAGGTAAACGGCGTTTCTGTGCGCTGCTCTGGTTCGCCAGAAGCAGCTTAGTCATGCTGGCCACATGACCCGGGAGCGGGCTCCCTCGGCCAATAAAGCGAGATGAGCGCCACAACCCCAGAGTCGGTCACGACTGGACCTAATGGTCAGGGGTCCCTTTACCTTTACCTTACTAGAGTGTTACGTTTGGCCATTGTTCAGTGGTACCTCGGGTTAAGAACTTAATTCGTTCTGGAGGTACGTTCTTAACCAGAAATCTGGGGAAAATCTGGGGTTTTGCCCCTCTCATAATGAGAGAATCAAATGAAGTTAAACTACACGATAAGCGGTTTGCCAAATGGGCCAAATGAGCGTGGCCAGAAAGTACAGCGACAGATGCTGAAGTTACAAAGCCAATTGCGGCATTTCCTGTCTTGTGACATTTGCCGGAGAAACAGAAGCTTTTCTCTCTCTCACCGGTTTGACTTTACGGCTGGCTTGGCAGGTCATACAAGCAGCAGAACTGAATTGTAGCGCTCCTTTTGTTTCTCTCCCCCCCCCCACCTCCCACCAGCTCAGAATACGCATCTCCCATTATATGGGGTGTTTTTTATGCTTGAATGTTGGAAATGGGGGGACACCACATCATGGTTGCTAGGCTTCTGCCTTTGCTGGTTTGGCTGCTGAATAACCGAGGAGGATACCTTGCCTGCAGAAAAATCAGTGTGGGGAGAGCTTGCTTGCTGGGCTGCTGAGCAGCCAAGTCACTCCAGGTGCTTCTGCAACAAGACAGCCAGACCTTCCACCAAACCACAAAGCTAGGAGGAAATGTGGAGGGGTGGGGGTGTCACCGTGCAACTCCGGTGGGGGTGGGGAGGTGGGGAAGGAAGCCTAGTCCATTGCCACACTCCCCAGCACACTTGCTCTGGAGAGAGAGAGACAAAATCTAGAAGCTGTCAAAATATATTATGCAAAGTGGGAGAAGCTATGCAAAACTAATTTCTGCCACTTGCAGAATTTGGCTGTGCTCAGCAAAAAATCTGGATTGCCTGGGTGCAAAATTTAATTTCAATCTTTTTTTAAAGTAGGCAACACCCTGCTCACACATTCCAGGCTGCAGAGGCTGTCAAAGCCATCTTGGGCTTGCGGAAAGGCCTGCTCCAGGAAGCTTTGCTCAGATAAGGGGTCAAAGGACTCCCCGGTGCACAAATGTAAACAACGGCACAAAGGCTCCTCCCTCCCAAACTCACAGCCTATCGCCTCTCTCCTTCTGAGCCGCACCAGCCAATGGGAAGCCGGTGCCTGAGCGATTTGACAGCCTAGTGAGAAATCTGGGCTCCCCTCCATCCCAGCGATGGAGAACCTCTGCTCTCAACTCCCACATGACTTCCTGTAGCAGCAGCTCATGATCCCAGAAAGGACAAACAAATAATGCATTTCTCTTCTGTCCAAGCTGCGGGAAGTGGCTGCCAAACATCCAAGTTGGAGAAAGCAGAGGCCAGAAATGGAACGTCCTGTTTCCAGGCCTTTAGCAACCAAGCTGCAAAGAAAACCATGCAAGCTTTTCACTTTAAAAGAGAGGCCCGTTTGCAACGGTTTCGTTTTGGGTCCTGCACCATTTGCCACGGATCTTAAGACCATATTTAGGACTGGAGGCTGCAGAATAAGTTATGGCCCTGCTATCCAAGCACGCTGGAAGACCCCAGCTGGTTAGATAACGCCAAGATCACAGGATTTGGCCCGTACAGTTCGGCTGCATATTCCTGCATTGCTGGGGGTGGACTAGAGGATCCCTCAGGGTCCCTTACAATCCTGTGATTCTATGCAGCTCTGCTGGATGAGGCCAAGGGCCCATCTGGTCTAGCAGCCTGTTCTCACAGTGACCAGCCAGATGCCTCTATGGCAGGCACGTCCAAAGTCCCTAATCCGGCCTGCCGGTCGTTTTAATCCGGCCCCTGCGGCAGTTAATTTCCTGGGGTAAAATTCACTTTAAAGAGTCGGGGCTTGCTCCAAACAATTCTGGGAGCTGTAGCTTGCTCTGGGTGCTGAGAGTTCTTAGGTGACCCCTTTTCCCCTCCCAGAACTACAGTTCCCAGAGTTCCCACGGAAGAGGGATGAACAGTTAAGCCACTCTGAGAATTGTAGCTCCTGAACTGGTATTTTACCATAGTAATAAATTCTATTTCTTCTTATTATTATATCCCAAACCGGATTTAAGATTGCCGGAAGAAATATCAGCAACCTCAGATATGCAGATGACACAACCTTGATGTCAGAAAGTGAGGAGGAATTAAAGAACCTTTTAATGACGGTGAAAGAGTAGAGCGCAAAATATGGTCT
Source organism: Podarcis siculus (assembly GCA_034642415.1). Taxonomy (NCBI): domain Eukaryota; kingdom Metazoa; phylum Chordata; class Lepidosauria; order Squamata; family Lacertidae; genus Podarcis; species Podarcis siculus. The sequence continues at coordinate 390,579 of JAXCMG010000005.1, read as the reverse complement.
GAAGCTCAACATCCAAAAAACTAAGATCATGGCCACTGGCCCCATCACCTCCTGGCAAATGGAAGGGGAAGAAATGGAGGCAGTGAGATTTTACTTTCTTGGGCTCCATGATCACTGCAAATGGTGACAGCAGTCATGAAATTAAAAGACGCCTGCTTCTTCGGAGAAAAGCAATGACAAACCTAGACAGCATCTTAAAAAGCAGAGACATCACCTTGCCGACAAAGGTCCGTATAGTTAAAGCTATGGTTTTCCCAGTAGTGATGTATGGAAGTGAGAGCTGGACCATAAAGAAGGCTGATCACTGAAGAATGGATGCTTTTGAATTATGGTGCTGGAGGAGACTCTTGAGAGTCCCATGGACTGCAAGAAGATCAAACCTCTCCATTCTGAAGGAAATCAGCCCTGAGTGCTCACTGGAAGGACAGATCCTGAAGCTGAGGCTCCAAGACTTTGGCCCCCTCATGAGAAGAGAAGACTCCCTGGAAAAGACCCTGATGTTGGGAAAGATGGAGGGCACAAGGAGAAGGGGACAACAGAGGACGAGATGCTGGGACAGTGTTCTTGAAGCTACCAGCATGAGTTTGACCAAACTGCGGGAGGCAGTGGAAGACAGAAGTGCCTGGCCTGCTCTGGTCCATGGGGTCATGAAGAGTCAGACACGACTAAACAATAGCAAGCAGCTCCGGGAACAGGGTGTCCTAACAACTTTCAGCGCCCTTAAAACTATAACTCCCAGGATTATAATGCACATCTACTTTCCTTTAAGAAGCCCAGGGTATGTATCCATGGGATTAATGCCCACCCCTTATTTAACCTGAAAGAAATATATAGATATCTATCTTGATATAGGGCACCGTCCAACTGTGCGCCACTTTCTGGAAGGCAGGTCTCTGCCCCGAGGAACTTACAAGTCTTCCATTCGACACAGGGGAAGACACAGTTCAGGGCAGTTATTTGTTTGTTTATTTAATTGGCATACCGCCCGCCATCCGAAGAACTCAGGGTAGTTCGCAGCATAAAAATACAAGATAAGAACTCGAAATACATAATAAAAACAAGAACAAAACAGACCCATAGCACCCTCGTCCTTCCGTTATGTGCACTTAGGCTTAGCAGGCAAATGTTTAGGAACTGAATGAATGAATTTTATTATTACGGTCACAGACCATTTCCGACTCACTCACAATATCAGGAAAATCATAGAACACAACAGGGATACATTGAATTGCAATTGGGTCTAACAGAGACAATACAGATATAGCGGCAGTTAAAATATTAAATCTTGATCACTAAAATATAACCTAAAATTGTCATTTAAAACCTTAATCATTTTGGTAGTACAGTGGTACCTCGGGTTAAGTACTTAATTCGTTCCGGAGGTCCGTTCTTAACCTGAAACTGTTCTTAACCTGAAGCACCACTTTGGCTAATGGGGCCTCCTGCTGCTGCCGTGCCGCCGGAGCACGATTTCTGTTCTCATCCTGAAGCAAAGTCCTTAACCTGAAGCACTATTTCTGGGTTAGCGGAGTCTGTAACCTGAAGCATATGTAACCTGAAGCGTATGTAACCCAAGGTACCACTGTATAGCTTGTTCCCTAAGTTTTGTGGCCGTCGCACAGAATTTGGCCACCCTTAGCGTGATCTCAGGATCCTTGTCCTCTACCAGGAATTTTAGACATTGAAGTCCGGACCCATTTGGAGATTTTTGTATAACAGGAGTGATAAATACCGAGCGTATATCCCCGTAGAAACGGCAGCGTAACAAGGCATGAGAGACAGTTTCTACCTCCATCAATCCGCAGGGGCAGACTCGTTCCATGTAAGCTTTACCCTCAAATCTGCCCTGCAATAAGGCAAATGGCAGCATGTTGAATCTAGCGAGGGTAAATGACCATCTGTATTTGGGTATTTGCAATTTTGACCAATAATTTGCGGGGGGTAAATCCTCTCCCATTATCTTTTATTGCTGGGTGTTTATCCATCTCGCTCACGTGGCATTGCAGTTCCACATATGTTTAGGAACTTTGGAGTTAAGGATTAAAAGAAAAGGTGGATTTGGGGGGATTTGCAGTGGAGGGGAAGAGAGAGAGAATAAATTGCTTCCTTCCCCACCCCAAACCCTCCAGGCACACAAAAGGAAAATGAGCCTGCACACCCAGTGCGCAAACACGCCCAGCGCACCAGGCGGGAGCAGGGAGACAGAGGGAGCCAAGTGGGCCAGGGGCCAAGCTGAGCTGTTTACTACCACACAGCAATGCCTTAACAGGTCTCTCTAGACCGCTCTGCATTGCAGGCGCCCAGAGGCAACCCTCTGGGATGAACAGCACTCCGGCATGGCCAAGTATCAAGTTACCCAGTCCTTGGGAGGGTTCAGTCCTTCCGACCTGCACTGGTGGGCACATGTACACACAGAAAGAGAGAGAGAGAGAGAGAGAGAGAGAGAGAGAGAGGTATGCACCCCTCTCTTAGGAGCTTCCACAAGCCTACAGACACACACTCCTCAGCCAAAGTCCGGGATGGGGGTGGAAAAGAGAGGGAGGAAGGGAACAAAGGACGTTTTGCAACCGGGTAGTTTTGGCCCAGAGGCTGCTTCCTTCCTGCAACAGCTTGCATGGTGTGCAGCTCGACCACCTCCACCGTTCAACAAGCCCTCCACGTAAACGTAAGAATGGCATCATGGAATCTGTAGAGGGGACCCCAGCGGTCATCTAGTCCAACCCGCTCGCAAGGCAGGAATTTCTCAACTAAAGCATCGCTGAGAAATGTGCAAACACACAAACACAACCTCTGCTTAAAAGCTCCACCACCTTCCGAGAGAGACCGTTCCACTGCTGAACAGCTCTTGCCATCAGAAACTACTTCCTGATGTTTAGCCGGAATCTCCTTTCTTGGAACTGGAAGCCATGGGTTCGAGTCCTGCCCTCCGGAGCAGGAGGAAACAAGCTTGCTTTAGGTCTGGATTGCCATGTACAGTCATACCTCGGGTTACAGACGCTTCAGGTTGCGTGTTTTCGGGCTGCGCACTGCACCAAACGCGGAAGTACTGGAATGGTGGAATGGATTGCTTCCAGGTTTTGGCGCTCGCGCATGCACATAACTGCTAAATCATGCTATGCGCAGAAATGTCGAATCGCAACCCACGCGTGCACTGACACACTGCTGCGGGTTGCGAACACTGCGGGTTGCGAACGTGCCTCCCGCACGGATCACTTTCTCAACCCGAGATTCCACTGTACTATTCTTTATAAAGCTGAGTTGTAATGCAAAATAAAAACATCTCCTTAAAGACTTGAAAGCTGAAGTGTTCTCGCAAGGGACCCACACTGCAGGAAGCAGCAAGCAGGACCCGAGTCGCAATTGCCCTCCCTCCCCTCCTGTGTTTTCCAGCAACCGGGATTCGGAAGCATTGCTTGCTGCAGAGTGCAACATGTGCAGAGCGCCCATCCTGATGCCAGCGGAGTGTGCCAAAAGAACAGAGAAACGCCAAACAGTTGTAGTAGGAAGAGACAGCTGCTTCAGTGACAGTGTAATACAGTTTCAGTTACAGTCGATGACCTGTTGATGGCATTTTACCATTGTACTGTGGAGAGTGTATTAACTTAGGGTCTGTGTGTGTGGTTTGGGAGCTGCATGGTCAGGGAAAAAGCAATGCTGTCCAGGGTTGTCAAGACTGCAGAGAGAATAATTGGGTGCACTCTTCCCACCTTGGATCAAATCTATGCTTCCGGGTGCCATAAGAAAGCTGCAGAGATAGCGCAGGATAGTGCGCACCCCAGAAATGTTCTCCTTCAGCTTCTGCCTTCTGGAAGAAGGTGCAGGGTTATAAAGGCCAGGACTAGCTGCCCAAGAAACAGTTTCTACCCAAATGCAATTTTGGTTTTAAACGCAGTGTAAGGAGTCTGCATGGGGGTATATTGTATTTAAAAATGGGGTATCAGAGTTTTTAGGGAGCTAACCAGGTTGGGATAGCTGGGATAGCAGGCTTTTTGGTTTTTGAATGTCTGATGTAGATTTTTCAATTTCGTTGTTCTGCATGGGACAATGACAATAAAGACTATCATATCGTATCGTCTCCTTTCAGCATACAGACTGCTCTGGCCAAGGGGCAGGAGCCAAGAGCAAACCATAAACACAACAGCACAAACCTAAGCCATTGGTGCCTGCTGCTGGCAATAATAGACGGTAATCTTAGGTACCATGCCGGTGCCTGAAAACTCACTTCCCAACTTGCCAAGTTGGCTTTTCAACCTGTCTGCTTAAAACACGGCCCACGTTGCCAAGATCCGGACGTGCGCAATCCGTCAAACGCAGCAAACTACCAATTGCAGACTGATATGCTCCAACATCTTCACAATCTGTCCCTCCCCCCCCCCCCCTTCTGTTTTTTGGAAATCATGGGAGTTTGTGCATTCCTGCCGTTGGCCGTTCCAAAATTCTCCAGCAAAACTCTCCTATCTCCAGCTGCGGAGGCAGGACATCGCCATCCCACCAGGTGGCGCTCCAGCCACGGCCGCCTTGCTTAACAGCAGTCCACACACACAAACACACACACACCCTGCGGGCAGAGGAAGTGGCGTCCTGCCGCTCTCAGCTCCGGCAGACAGCAAAGCGAAGCAGCGCCTCCTCTGCCTGCAATCCAAGAAGATTAAAGACACACATAATTTGCTGCCTGCTGTAAGGCCTATTTTTAGCCCAGGTGCTTCCCCGGCACGGAAAGTGACGCGGCCTGCCAGCGTGCACCGCACTGCCAGCTCAGGGAGCTCACAAGCGGCACCGCTGGGCTCGGCCTGCACAAGCCTGCTGCAGCCGAGAGTGCCCGTCACAAGCGTGGGGCTGACAGCTTCTGCAAGAGGGGCATGGAAGGGAAGTTCAGAGACCTGGAGGCCTTGGGAACTTGAATGTGGAGATCAGGGTGGATAAAAATAAATGACTTTAAAAAATAAAATCAGATATTTTTAAATTTAAATTTGATTTTTTTTAAAAAAAAAAACCTTAAATCTTTCTAAAGATAGTTTTTTATTTAAGTTATATTAGACTCCAAAGGCTGTTCATCAGGAAATAAGGATTTGTTTTAAGTTTTTTTTAATTGTTAAACCACATCAGTTAACGAGCATGTACACAATGTTATTGTTGCAGTTAAATAAATTGTTTACATTGTTATTAAGGAATTGATGGTTTTTCTCCTTCCAGTAAAGTACAGCAGAAAAGTTGTCCAAATAGAAACAGTTAACTTATTAAACCTCACAATAATGTCATAATTATCGGTCTATGTATTTCTAATGGTATAACCAAATCAGTAATTTTTGATGTAACTGTAAAAACTGCTCTGAAAATTTATTATTCCAAAAAGGAAGCCTTCATCTGGTTGCAAATATTAAGATTATACCAGCAAGAATGAGTCTTTCTAAAAAAAAAAAAAAAAGATTTAAATCAAGTCTTACTAGTGAGTTAAATCGTGATTTAAATCAAATCTGCCCTGGCCTCAAACAACATGCTTTCAACAAAAGACTGAAGCTGATGTTTCCTGCACCCGAAGCATGTGCTCTACAGATGAACTGCAGCCCGTCGCTCTTGAGCGATCCACCTAGCTCTGCTCAAATTGCCGGCGGTTCTTCAGGGTCTCAGACACAGCCTTGTTCCCGGGAGATGTCAGCATTCGAACTCGGCTCCCTCCACAGTTCCAGCACTCAGTTACGCCAGCCCACCCCCATTAAACTGAAAACTCTGAAGGCAGAGAACTCAGAGGGCAGAATAATCTGGGACATACATGGGAGTATGAAATGGGATTGTCTGCAGGAGAAGAACAGCTCACAGCAGCCACCCCTCAGGAACCCAAATTCTGCAAGCAGAAAAGCAGGATTCTGCAACCCGCAGAACATTACACACGCTGAACAAGTTTGCAAGACGTCTTCTCCTGTGTATAAAAGGTAAAGGGACCCCTGACCATTAGGTCCAGTTGTGACCGACTCTAGGGTTGTGGCGCTCATCTTGCTTTATTGGCTGAGGGAGCCGGCATACAGCTTCCGGGTCGTGGCCAGAAGGACTAAGCCGCTTCTGGCAAACCAGAGCAGCGCACGGAAATGCAGTTTCCCTTCCCGCCAGAGCAGTTCCTATTTATCTACGTGCACTTGGACGTGCTTTCGAACTGCTAGGTTGGCAG
>JAXCMG010000005.1:342102-379416 GCA_034642415.1 Podarcis siculus | reverse complement strand
ATTTAAAAGAGGTCCCCGGAGATTTCCCTATGGGCTGTCGTCTTGCGAAGCAAGCCCATAGGGAAATTTGTCTTGCGAAGCAACTCGCAAACGGAAAACCCTTTCGTCTTGCGGGTTTTCCGTCTTGCGAGGCATTCGTCTTGCGGGGCACCACTGTAAGTATTTATCATAACAAAAGACTGGCCAGGCTCCCCAGGCAATCCAATCAAGTGACCATTAAACAGGTAACCTGGTGGACAGGACCCCCTTTTCTGTAATGTAGGTATAATGTATCTGGGGTGGGTGGTCTTGAGCTACACCCCTTCTGTGATGTATGCATGATGTATCTGGGGGCGGTCTTGTTCTACAGGGTGGCAATTTCAAAAGTCTTTATAAGGCCTTGCGCGCCATTGTTCTGGGTTCCTCCTCCTTTCCTGCGTGTGAGAGGAGCACCCTGTTGCAACAGATCAATAAAGATCAAGCTTACTAGCTGCTTTGCGTCTCAATATTCTCTGGTTGGCCTCTGTTATTTTCTCCTACCAATAGGGAACCTACGTAAGGACTCTATATGGGCTCTTGGACACCCCATAAGGGGAAAAGGGCACGTTTTTGTTTTACAACACGTCCCAGTCCCCTGGAAGTTCAGAATCAAAATACTTTGGGCGCTGACTAACGGAGTTGCGCTCACATTTTCCAAGGATAAATCTGGGCCTTTCCAGAGCCCCTCGTGCAATGGACTTCTGCTTGCCCAACAGAACTTCCCCTTCTGTGCACCCACAAAACCTTCCCCAAAGCTTTGGGGGGGGAGGTCCCTAAGGGGAGGGGGAAGTCCCATTCCGCAATGGGAACTTCGCTCGCAAAGCGCGTTATTTTCCGAGGTGGAGTAGAACATAAATAAAAGCAAAACCTTTGTGTAATATAACCAAGGAGCAGGAATACACTGCGAATATTCAGCTGAGCTTTCTAGTAAGGTTTTGCATCTCACTGGCGTCATTACGCACAGGCGACAGTGCTCTGCTTTTAAGAGGGCCAGATTTGATGAAGTGAATATGCATGAGGGCCGACCAAAGTTGTTGAGCTTTTGATAGTCCGAAGTTTCTTTTTTTTTTGCTGACTGAAATATGAGATACTATGTTTTTTACTCTATTCATACTTTTATTCCTCTTCTTTTTTTTCTCCCCCCCCTTTCTATTTTGCTTTATTTTTGTTCTTTGGTATGTATACTCTCAACAATTTCTATGTTTGTTTGCTGGTATTGCATGTATTTTAAGACTCTGCTTGTTCAATAAAAAAATTACAGTGGTGCCTCGCTAGACGAAAAGAATCCGCGATTCTCTTCGTCTAGCGGTTTTTTCGTCTTGCGAAGCAAGCCCATTGACAGCTTAGCGGATTAGCGCTACAGCTGTCAAGCGGCTTTTCGCGATCAGCTGTTAAGCGGCTTATCAGCGGAACAGCTGATAAGCGGCTTAGCGGCTTAGGAAAAGGGCGAAAAAAGCGAAAAAACCCCGCGGGGGGACGCAAGATTTTTTCGTCTTGCGAAGCAACCCCATAGGGAAATTCGTTTTGCGAAGCGCCTCCAAAACGGAAAACCCTTTCGTCTAGCGGGTTTTCCGTCTTGCGAGGCGTTCGTCTTGCGGGGCACCACTGTATATTAAAAAAGAAGAAGTAGAAGCTGTTGTTGAGCTTTTTTTTAGGGTTTAAGTTGTTGAGTTTTTTGGGGAATTTTCTTTTTTTTAGGATTTGACTACAATAAATAAACTGCCACAGGGGCTGCATAAAACAGGCCGGGGGGCCGGATTGGGCCCCCAAAACAGACTTTGGACATGCTGGAACTTGCTCCAGCACACAATCTGACCATGCATTTATAGCCCTGTGATTACACTTTAAGCAGTCATGGCTCTCCTCCCGCAAAGAATTCTGGGAAGTGTAGTTTGTTATTCTTCTCCCAGATATATTTCTCAGAGTGGTTTAGCAGTCAATCCCTCTTCCCTACAAACTCTGGGAAATGTAGCTTTGGGAGAGGAATAAGAGTCTTCTAACAACTCAGAGCACCCTGAACAAACTACAGTTCCCATAATTCTTTTGGGAAAGCCATGTTTATATTTATGGTGTCAATGCATCCTTAGTTATTTTCCATCTCTGCATCCTTGCATACTGTTTCTAACCCCAGGTAACCCTTTCTTTCTTTTTCCTTTTTCATCGAAAAGTTCATCATTTCTGTTTTTCCTACTGGCAAGAACTAAGATATACTTAGGGCAGCAACCTGCAGTTTCATCTCGGACATGTGATAAATTTAGAATTATTGTTTCAGTAAGACAACGGCTGCAACTCTTTCCACACCTGCCTGGAAATAAGCCCCACAGAGCCCAGAAAGTCTAACTTCCTTCCATCTGGAGTTTACGTATGGTACTAAAGTATATTGCAAGCTGTGTCAATGATCATTCCATCAATAGTCAGGATATAAACTTTCTAAATAAAAATATGCAAGATTTGCACGTTTAAAAATTCCATAAATATACCATACAGTACAACCACAGAGGCCGACTCAAGTTATTCGCTATGCACCAAATGTTAAGAGGAAATTTAGGTATGATAAGAAAGGATATTTTTGCATAAAGTCAATTTCCCTTCCAAAATCTGATTCTCCAACCCACCCCCAACTCACCCCTTGGGTTTCTCCATATATCCAGAAATATTATATATCTCCTTCTACATTCCAGGGTGCTTCTTAAGAACCCAAGTTAATTATTTACTATTACTTTATTTGTTTATTAACGTCTATAGCACCCTTAATCAAAAAGGTTCACAGAGCGGTTTACAACATAAAGCACAAAACTGTGCAACATATTAATAAACAAACACCCCCACCCCCCCACACTCTTACAAGTTTAAAAAGCCGCAGGTGTTAAGTGTGTGGTGCACTTTGAACATTGAGGGTGTTTCTTCATATTATTACATCAGCGGAGGAAAAAAATCAGCTGTGGCATGAAGCCAATTGGCATGGCCACGAGACTGGCAGATATTGATAAGGGGGCAAATTTCAACACAGAGAGGTATGGTCTCCAGAAACCAATTTCATCCTACCCTAGCTGAAGAGATCATCCCCCCACCCCGTCCCCGATTCTGCAAAACTCAGCAGCTCCAGGTAAGCAAAGGCAGGATTCTAAGGTGCCACCTCTAGGCAGGAAAACCCTTCTACGCTCCATCAAAATAAAAACCACCACCTTCCAACAAATCATAGCAACAGTCTATGTACCTTAACCACAAATAGAAAGAGAAAACTCCTTTTCAGATGCCGCAGACTGATGAGTGTGTTTGGTTCTGGTGAGCTGCGGGGGGTGTGGAGTGCGAAGAGGAAATAGAAAACCAGGGAGGGGGAACGTAAGGGAGCGTCCTGGAAATGGCCGTCTGGGATTCCGGAACGGAGTACTCGGTGTTGCAACACCTCTTGCCAGGTGTGAGGGCAAAGAAGCTCTCCTAGGTCCCTGCTTCAACCAGGGGTTGAATTACAGCATGGGTAAGTAAACTAAGGCCCAGGGATGGATCTGGCCCAATCGCCTTCTAAATCTGGCCTGCTGACGGTCCGGGAATCAGCATGTTTTGACATGAGTAGATTGTGTCCTTTTATTTAAAATGCATCTCTGGGTTATTTGTGGGGCCTGCCTGGTGTTTTTACATGAGCAGAATGTGTGCTTTTATTTAAAAGGCATCTCTGGGTTATTTGTGGGGCATAGGAATTCGTTCATTTTCCCCCCAAAATACAGTCCGGCCCCCCACAAGGTCTGAGGGATAGTGGACCAGCCCCCTGCGGAAAAAGTTTGCTGACCCCTGAATTAGAGCATGGGTACGTAAACTAAGGCCCAGGGGCCAGATCCGGCCCAATCACCTAAATCCGGCCCGCGGACGGTCCGGGAATCAGCGTGTTTTTACATGAGTAGAATGTGTGCTTTTATTTAAAATGCATCTCTGGGTTATTTGTGGGGCATAGGAATTTGTTCATTCCCCCCAAAAAAATGTAGTCCAGCCCCCCACAAGGTCTGAGGGACAGTGGACTGGCACCCTGCTGAAAAAGTTTGCTGACTCCTGAATTAGAGGCTGCGGCCCTGGCACACACCAAGGACACTAAGAAGTTGAGAGCAACAGCAGTGGCAGCTGCGCCAAGCGGGGCCCCATCCTGATCAACGTTTTACACGGCGGTCAGCAAACTTTTTCAGCAGGGGGCCGGTCCACTGTCCCTCAGACCTTGTGGGGGGCCAGACTATATTTGGGGGGGGGGGGATGAACGAATTCCTGTGCCCCACAAATAACCCGGAGATGCATTTTAAATAAAAAGCACACATTCTACTCATGTAAAAACACGCTGATTCCCAGACCGTCTGTGGGCCGGATTTAGAAAGCGAATGGGCCGGATTCAGCCCCCGTGCCTTAGTTTAACAGAAGGGTGACAAAACCCTCCAGAGGAATGCAGCGCCTAGCAAGCCGTCCTGAAAAGCAGGTGTCAATACGTTCGCAGCGGAGTTGGAGAAAGCAAAAACAAGCTGCGCTCCTCCGCTGCGGCCACCAGACTAGTTTGCAGGGGAATCCCCAGTGCTCAAGGCCAACGACATGCCCCGAAGGTTTTCCAAATGCAGCAAAGCAATCCACTGCGAGAGATGGATAAGATACCAGCCCTTCACTAAACCGGTGCATTTTCCTTCCAATTCCCACCATTCAATGAGCTTTGCAATAAATGAGACTCAGGAAAGAACTAGCCCCTCCAGAAACCCAAAATAACTTTTCTCCAAGGACCCTACCTTTGCCTGGGCACTGGGATGTAGGCTGAGTGATGCAGGGGGCCCTGATCCAGCAGTCGGAGTGCCGCCGCCTCATCCTCCAGCCGCTTCGGCACCAAGGGATCGGACAGGTGCCTCGGCCTCCCGTTGATCGGCTCTGCTTCCGCCGGAAGCCCCTTCCCACTGCAGTGGGCAGGACTCTGGAAAAGGACACAGAGGCGTTTGATGCCGGACGCAGGTAGCAAATCAACAGCAACAGCTGGCCATAACCCTTGAGAGTGTTTGCCCAGCTCCTTTCAGCCCAAAAGAATCGCTTGCCACCACATCCCGTCCTGTGGCGGTGAGTTCCGCAGATCAACGTCACACAGCACAGCGAAAGGTTGCTACCTTATTTTGACATCCAGCTCTGGGCCCCAAGATAATTGTGATGAAAATATCTGTTTCTCTCTCTCTTCTTTTACAATTCAAAGTGTTGGTGCTGACCTTTGAAGCCCTAAACGGCCTCGGTCCAGTATACCTGAAGGAGCGTCTCCACCCCCATCGTTCTGCTCGGAGACTGAGGTCCAGCACCGAGGGCCTTCTGGCGGTTCCCTCACTGCGAAAAGCAAAGCTACAGGGAACCAGGCAGAGGGCCTTCTCGGTGGTGGCACCCGCCCTGTGGAACTCCAGATGTCAAAGAGAAAAACAACTACCAGACTTTTAGAAGACATCTGAAGACAGCCCTGTTTAGGGAAGCTTTTAATGTTTAATAGGTTTTGTATTTTAATATTCTGCTGGAAGCCGCCCAGAGTGGCTGGGGAAACCCAGCCAGAAGGGGCGGTATAAATAATAAATTATTATTATTATTATTATTGCACGTGGCCTTGTATTATTTCTGTGGTTCTGCTTGTACAGTGGTACCTCAGGTTACATACGCTTCAGGTTACATACGCTTCAGGTTACAGACTCCGCTAACCCAGAAATAGTGCTTCAGGTTAAGAACTTTGCTTCAGGATGAGAAGAGAAATTGTGCTCCGGCAGAGCAGCGGCAGCAGGAGGCCCCATTAGCTAAAGTGTTGCTTCAGGTTAAGAACAGAACGGACCTCTGGAACGAATTAAGTACTTAACCCGAGGTACCACTGTATTGGTGTTCTTTTTTAAAAAAGAACCCCCCCACACACCCCGGTCATGCATGTGAACAGCCAGGAAGGGCTTGGCTCTGTTCTTAAAGCTCAGGAGCCCTTGGCTTTATCTTAGATAAACAGAGCAGGTGCAGACAAAGGCAGCGAGGGAGCCTGGCCTTATTGCAACTGAATTCCAGGCTACCCCAGCCAGCAAAGCCCGTTCAGGACTGATAAGCGTGTTCTAACATGGAGGCCGATTCCTCTTCTGCACTGGCGCTAAAAATCTACTCACGCCAGGCAGCAGGAGCACAGCTCAGAAACAAGGACGGGCAGTTCAGCCTCACCTCCGGGGTCTATCCATCTATCTTTATGCGGATCGGCTTTTGAGCTCTGTAATCCTTTAGAACACCAATCCACTTCTTCAGAGGCTGACCAGGAAAGCCAGAGTCAGCTAAACTACAAACTGCTCCCTTTGCTGTGGCTTTTCTCTTAAGTTCTGGTTCCAAGTCTAAAAATGCCACAAATATTGAGCAGCTTCGCTTTAAGGAACAGGGGGGAAAGAAGAGGGTAACCCGGCAAACCTGTGACAAAACTGCTTTTGCAAAAAATAGTTAAGGATTAAACCAACATATCAATTGGGGGAAAGAAAGGCCTGGGTGATATATCAACATATAATCCAAAACCGGTTTGAAGTCCGTATTGCGATATCGGTTTCACAATTTTGGGCCTGGCAATACATCGCGAATCTGGGGGGGGGGGGGGGGCGTGCATGCAAAAATCACAATGTGGGGAAAAACATGATGCCAGCCAATGCCTCTGCCTAGCTCCACCCTTATTTCAGACACCGTGATACAGTCATACCGCGTGTTGCGTCTGCTTCAGGTTGAGCATTTTCAGGTTGCGTCCCACGGCGACCCGGAAGTACCAGGAAGGGTTACTTCCAGGTTTTGCTGCTCGCGCATGTGCAGATGCTCAAAATGAGGTCACGCGCAGAAGCGGCGAATTGCTACCCACGCATGCGCAGACGCGTGTTGCACTCTGCTGAGATTGCGAACGGGGCTCCGGAACAGTTCCCGTTCAAAACCAGAGGCACCACTGTGTATCAATACACAGTGGACGCTCGGGTTGCGAACGTGATCCATGCGGGATGCACATTCGCAACCCGCAGCGTTCACAACCTGCGTCTGTGCGCCTGCACGGGTTGCGATTCGGCGCTTCTGCGCATGCGCAACTGCCAAAAACCAGAAGTAACCCATTCCGGTACTTCCAGGTTTCGGCGGTCCGTAATCCGAAAAAAACACAATCTGAAGCAGCTGTAACCAGAGGTATGACTGTATTGCGATGTTTAGCTTGTGGTACATCACGATGTTGAAAACCAGATATTGCCCAGCCCTAGTGGGGAACCTCTGACCCTGCAGCTGAATGTGGCCTCCAGGATGCTCTGTCCGGCCCTTGACACTCTCCACAGGCCACCCCCCACACCAGCCATTGAGGGCGGCTGGGATGAGTCCCAGAAATCTTTTAAAAAAAATAAAATCCTGTTGGCCAGTATGTGTAGAAACTAGGCATTTAATTTGCATTCGATGCTCCACCCACTCCCCCCCCCACGGCCCTGCTCAACCCCTGCATGTGGCCCTCAGACATGGTATGGTCTGGAATGCGGCCCTGGGGAGGAAAGGGATTCCCCATCCCTGATATCAGCCAACCCAGGTCAACAGGAAAGCCCTGGACTGCAGCAATCTGAGAGCGAGGCTGCGAGAAATGATACACAGTGGGCAAGCCAGCAACACTTGTCTGGGCAAGGGCTGTAGCAAAATGTTAGAGCACACACCTTGAATGCAAAAGGTCCCAGGTTCCATTCCCAGCGTCTCCCAGTAGGACTGGGAGGACATCCCCCTCCCCCATAACCTGCAGAAACGATTGCTTCATCACTTGGGGGTGGGAGAGCTGGGAAGCAAGGCTCCTTCCACCTGCTCTGCAAGAGGTCCATCAGGCACATCCTGCACCTGGATATTATAGGAACAACTGTTCAGAAATAGTTGCCTGGGTTTTTGTTTTCCTCTTCCCTCCCTGATCCTCTCTCCTTGTGTGCTGTGGGTTTCTGGTTTGTTTTTTTTAATATTGTATGTCTGCAAGGCAATTGTTTTTACTATTTATTTTGTGCTTCTCTCCTGTATTTTTATCTTGCGAATCGTCTCAAGATCTTCGGATGAAGGGCAGTATATAAAGTTTGAAGATGATGGTGTAAGCTGCTCTGGCGAGGAGCAGGTTACAAATGCTCTAAATAGCCAAATAATAAATGTACCTTCCCTCCCCCACCCCGGTCTTAATTCCTGTCCTTCATAGCTTATCTCACTCCACACTAAGAGATTACTCGTAGACGACACCAAATTGGAAAACTCTCCAACACTCGGCTGCCACCCTGCAGCTCAAACTCAGACGAGCCCTTTCCTTGTTGACAGAGGGCATCTGCTGGTATGAACTCAATGCTGCAAGGAGTCAACTTCCCAGAGAGCTTTCTGTTTTTAAAACGGGAGAGTGAACCAGGGCTGCATCTGTCTACAGAATCCGACCACTGCAGCAGACTGGACCTCTCTGAAGCAACCTCAGCACCGGTTCCAAAGCTCTGACCGGTGATGTAGGCAGTCGTACAATTCTAGAACCTCAGCTTTCGAAGAACCTCAACTCTAACAAAACAATTAAAAGCACACCACCAAGCTTCTAGACCTCATGACTACGAAGTTGGTGAAACCTGTTGCATGTCAGGTTAAGGCTGAAGAAAGGATACAAAGGTGAAATTTCAAGGAAGTGTGCATGACTCTGCCTCCAGCCTCACAGCCAATTATCCCACCCCATCTTCCCACTTTTAAAAAAGCCCAGGGAGAAAATGTGTGTCCCATGAGTGAATCACAGCGGCGTCCATCTAGTGGACATTCAGTGGTACTGTTGACCTGCTAAAATAGGAGCCAGAATCCCATTTCCACCTGCACCAGCAGGCAAGGGCAATACATTGCCCAAAACTGGTTTGAAGTCCATATTGTGATATCGGTTTCATGATTTATATTATTTCAGATCTGGATATATATTATGAATCATGGTGTGTGAGTGTGTGCAAAAATCACAATGTGGGGAATACCATGCAGCCTCCATCCTTATTTCATACATTGTGATATATTGATATATTGTGATGTTTAGCTGGTGAAAAATCACGATGCTGAAAAACATCACCCAGCCCTACCAGGGAGGATGGAAGTTAGGGGGCAAGAGGTTGAAAAAGAGACACACACAACCAAATTACTTTGGGGGCAGATGGAGAGAATCAGAAAAAGGGTATTTTGATGAAGGGCTGACGTTGAAATATTTGCACTAGTAGAATTGTAATGTTTTCAACAACACACCAGAGCACTGCCAAATAAATGTTTGGCTTATAGTGTTATTATGTTTGGCATATTAGAATTAGCCTATTAAGGATTTGATAGGGGTGCTTATGTTTATAGGTGTGTGAGGATAAACACACTTTTGTGTGTGTGTGTGTGTGTGTGTGTGTGATATTAATTATAGTAACTTTTTTGTTAGCTTCAGCCCAACGGCATCTGAAAGGTAGCAGATTCTCCACTCTTGCACAAAACCTTGCTTATTCTCAAGAGCACCCGGCCTCCACCCCAAAAGGTAGCAAGGCTTGGCTTCCATCACACTAAATCATAGGGACCCAGCCCCAGCCTAGAAGCCCCAACAAATCCCATTGGGGCTGGCCTTGGGGGCCTGTTAAAACACCAGAGCCATCGGCCTCCCATCTTTGCTTGGAGACCCTGAGACACGACGGTTCCCTAAGAGAGCAATTTCACCCATGAACTTTGCCCCTCACTTCTTCGGGGAGGGGTGGGCAACCCTCACCATTCAGAGAGGGGTTGCACCTCAGGGGCAGAGCACCTTGGCCTAAACCTGTTTACACACTGGTAACCTCTAGATTACTGCAATGCATTGTACGCAGGGCTGCCTCCAAAGACAGTTCGGAAGTTTCAACCGGCGCAGAGTTCGGCAGGCCAGGTTGAGCAAGACGGTTTGAGCATCTTGCACCGATCCTGGCCCGACTGCACTGGCTGCCAATTAGTTTCTGGGCCCAATTCAAAGTGCTGGGTTTGACCTACAAAGCCTTAAATGGCTCAGGACCACCAGGCCTCAAGGACCGCCTCTCCCCATATGCACCGATCCAGACACTGCAATCACCATCTGAGGCCCTTCTTCATGCGCCTCCTCCGTGAGAGGTCCAGAGGGCGGCAACACGAGAACGGGGCCTTTTCTGCGGTGGCTCCCCATCTGTAGAATGCTCTCCCCAGGGAGGCTAGCCTGGGACTATTATTATTATTATTATTATTATTATTATTATTATTATTTTCTATCCCACCCATCTGGCTGGGTTTCCCCAGCCACTCTGGGCGGCTTCCAGCAAGATTAAAAATACATTAAAACATCAGCCATTAAAAACTTCCCTAAACACACATTATATGTCTTTAGGCGCCAGACGAACATGTTCTTCTTCAACCAGGCCTTTGGCTGATTAATATTCTACAGTGTGTCTGTGGGAAGGGTGGGGGGCTAAATTGTTTAGTTCTTTTTGTTTTAATTATTTACTTGTTTTTAACTTGTATTGAACCGCCCTGAGATATTGTGCTGAAGTGTGGTATATAAATTTAATAAATGCAAATAATAAAAATAAATAAACTTCCAGCCCAAAATCCTGGAGAGGTGCTAGCACACCGTGACCAGGAATGGGGAGCCTCTGGCCCTCCAGATGTTATTGGACTCCCATCAGCCCCAGCCTGCAGGGTCAACGGTCAAGGAATCGGACAAGTGTGGCCTATCAGCAGCTGGAGGGCGACACATTCCTCATCCATGGCATAGGCACCATGGAGCTAAATGGATGAGTGATATGACTCTGCATAAAACAGATTCCTGGAACATGGTCAGGAAGGATTCCCAAGCAACATGGGAGCCCCAGCTCATTGGAAAATCCCTCCCAGCCCCCCTTTGGCTCTTGAAATTTGCCTAGACACTTTCAAGCCTGTTTCGACTTGTGCATGCCCCCCTTACAAGTGATGTTCAGAGGCTGGAGACAAAGTAGAGGTCTTCTTGGTGGTGGCCCCCAATCTGCCTCATGTGGGAGAGAGTTCCACAGTTTAACAATGCGCTGCTCAAAGGAGGATCGTCTTATTTGTCCTGGATTTTCCAACCTTCAGTTTCCTTTAATAGCCATGATTTATAGTGTCAGGATGGGAGGAAAAACTTATTCTATTTCCACCTTCTACATGCAGTGCATGCTTCCACACACCTCTACCATATCCCCTCTTATTCACCTTTTCTCTAAACTAAAAAGTCCCAGACACTGGAACCTTTTCTCACTCCGCCAGCTCAGTCAGTTCGCTCGCCCCTTTCCAACTCAACAATAATAATAATAATATTATAATAATTTATTATTTATACACCACCCATCTGGCCGAGTTTCCCTAGCCACTCTGGACGGCTCCCAATCGAGTGTTAAAAACAATACAGCATTAAATATTAAAAACTTCCCTAAACAGGGCTGACTTCAGATGTCTTATAAAAATAAGATAGCTGCTTATTTCCTTTGACATCTGGTGGGAGGGTGTTCCACAGGATGGGAGCCACTACTGAGAAGGCTCCCTGTCTGGTTCCCTGTAACCACACTTCTCACAGTGAGGGAACCGCCAGAAGGCCCTCGGCGCTGGACCTCAGTGTCTGGGCTGGATGATGGGGGTGGAGACGCTCCTTCAAGTATACTGGACCAAGGCCGTTTAGGGCTTTAAAGGTCAGAACCAACACTTTGAATTGTGCTTGGAAACGTACTGGGAGCCAATGCAGATCTCTCAGGACCGGTGTTATGTGGTCCCAGCGGCCGCTCCCATCACCAGTCTAGCTGCCGCATTCTGGATTAATTGCAGTTTCCGGGTCACCTTTAAAGGTAGCCCCACGTAGAGCGCATTGCAGTAGTCCAAGCGGGAGATAACTAGAGCATGCACCACTCTGGCAAGACAGTCCACAGGCAGGGAGGGCCTTTTGTGATGAGGTATTGACGCGGGTGGCGCTGTGGGTTAAACCACAGAGCCTAGGGCTTGCCGATCAGAAGGTCGGTGGTTCGAATCCCTGCAACGGGGTTAGCTCCCGTTGCTCGGTCCCTGCTCCTGCCAACCTAGCAGTACGAAAGCACATCAAAGTGCAAGTAGATAAATAGGTACCGCTCCGGTGGGAAGGTAAACGGCGTTTCCATGCGCTGCTCTGGTTCACCAGAAGCGGCTTAGTCATGCTGGCCACATGACCCGGAAGCTGTACGCCGGCTCCCTCGGCCAATAAAGCGAGATGAGCGCCGCAACCCCAGAGTCGGTCATGACTGGACCTAATGGTCAGGGGTCCCTTTAGCTTTACTATTCCAAATGGGACACTGCAAACTGCAGGAGGAGAGAAGGTGCAGGGCAATGTGGGCCACCAGCCTGGTCCAGCAGACCTCTTCCTACAAGGGACTACCAAAGCTCATCTAGACCACCCCTCCTGCAACGCAGGAATAACCAAGGCCCAACATTTGCACCAGCCTTTGCCAAGCAGGCGCCTTGCAGATGTTCTGGCCTCCAACTCCCACGAGCTCCAGATTCTGCCCGCCGCCGCCTCCAACTCAATTCGCCCTTTCGGACTCCCAGCAGGATCCAGAAGCGACGCCTCCCCGCCCCCTGCACGGCGCACGTGTGAATCCCCAGCGAGGCGCTCCGGAGGCGGGCGCTGCTGTTTTCCCCCACCCACCAACCGAGGCCGAGCCCACCCACCCCGGCGGGCCCTCCCCTCCTGGCCCAGCGCGGTGCCTGTTCTGCAGCGTGATTGATGGCCCGTCCCTCCGAGCAGCCCGCGCCCCGCCATGCAGGGGTGGAGACCCGATGGGGCGGGGATGGGCTCGGGCGAAAAAAAAAAAGAGAGAGAGAGAGAGAGAGAGAGAGAGAGCAAAAACTTTCAGCGCAAGCAAAGCAAGCAGCGAGAGGCGCCATCTTTTCGCGAAGGGGAATCAAACTTTTCGCCGGGGTTGCTGCAAGGCCGGGGAAGCCGGGCGCCTCTCGGGTTTGCCAGCTCGGCCCGACGGCGCGCACGGTCTCTCTTTGCAAGCGCAGCGGGGCAGGGGCTCGGCGCTGTCAGGGGCCCTTTTGCTTCGGGGGCCTAGCGGAGCCCCCAACTACTATTTAGAATTGACGGCCGAGTAAAGCGCTCCAAGGATCGCACTGCGCGGCTAGTCTCCGCTCTCCGATCCTAGGCAAAAAGCCTGCGCGGGTGCCGTCGGCAAAGAAGCCGGGTCTTTCCAACCCACCCGGGACTTCTTTATTTTGCAAGCAACCGCGGCGGCTCTCAGTGGCTTCGTGTAAGGGCCGCTCCTCCAGCCCACCCTCCCTATGCAACTTCCCGGTCCCACCCTCCAGCTGCCGTGCATGGCTCTGGGTGGTTCCCCTCCCCCCCCCCCGTTTGCAAATATAATGCACCCCCCCTCAACCGAAATCCGCCTCCAAGGCTCTAAGCGTCTCTTGCCAAACGGGTTGGGGACTCTCCTTTTTCCGATCTCTGCAAAAATAATATTCCCTACACACGCCCCGCACTCCTGGCCTCCCCTGCGCCCCAAAAGTCCACGAAGGAAGCAGCAGCGCCGCGAAGCCCACGGCCGTCGAGTCTTTGCAACTTCAGCTAGTCGCCTGCCTCTCTCGCCCGCCCTCCGTGCTCCTGTGCGCCATGGCGGGACACACCCACCCGCTTCTCCTTCGCCAGATCCGACAGCGCGGCCGAGGCCGGGAGCAGCAGCCACACGGGACGGGACCAGACGGGGCGGGAGAACGAAGTTGCCGCTTCTTACCTTTTGCAAAAGCTGCAGCCTGCCTTTGCTGCCGGCCGGGGAGCTCCTGCCGGCGCCGTCCTCGCAGCTCCGGCGCCGGGACCTCCTCCGGATCGACGCCGGATCTTCCACCAGCACCGTGTAGACGGCGTTGCTGGCCGCCTCGGAGGAGGAGGAGGAAGGGGGGTACGGTGAGGCGAGCGGCTTGCAGGAGGCGGAGATCACCCCGCAGCACAAGCCGGGCGCCGGGGGGCTGCCGTCGGGGCAGCAGGGGCCGGCGGACGTCAAGCCGGGCGGCGGGGAGCAGATCCTGCCGCCGGAGGAGGCGAGGCGTTTGAAAAGACGCGGCTTGGGCTCCATGATCGGGGAGAGGGGGGGGGCGAGGAGGAGGAGGAGGGGGCCTGCAAGCCCCCTTCCCCGCCGGGGGCGAGCGGGGCCGCCGCAGAAGCTGTGCGGGGTGAAGCCCCCCGCGCTGCCTCCTAGACTTTCCCTCCCGCCAGCCAGCCAAGCGAGGGAGAGAGAGAGAGAGAGCGGCTCCCCCCGGACCACGCCCCCCTCGCCTGCCCCACCGCCTGCTGCCCGCGCTGCCTTCGGCTTTTCCTCCTCCTCCTCCCGCCCCCTCGGAGCTCGTGTAAGCGGAGGGAGCCGGGTTAAAAAAAAACACACGCGCGCACACTCACACACACACACATTTCTCTCCGCCGCACGCCATTGGTCGGCTCACTGTATCAACATTCCGAAATGGAACGGTGCCCGGAGCCGGCTCGAGCGCTGATTGGCCGGCCCGGCGTTGCTAGTTGCAAACCGGGAGGAGGAGACGGGGAAGGCGGCGTTCTAAGCCGACACGCCTCCTCCGCCTCTTGCAAGCGACTATAAAAAAAGAAAAAGGAGGACTGGTTGGTTGTTGGTCTATCTATGTCCATTTTTTCCCCCAACGTATGTGTGCGTGCAATTTATTTATTTTATTTTTCTGAGCCAGAAAGGGGAGGTCTCGCCTCGGGGAGGGGGAAGCCGGCCTTTCCGCCGCTCGCTCCAGCGGCCATCTTCGACGAGACGGGGGCGGAGGCGGCCGGGAGACCGACCGAGAGCCGCCTCTGATCATTATTAAAAGGACGGTTGCTGCTGCTTGACGTTGCAAAAAAAGAAATCGGGGATGGCACGCGCCGATTTTGTGGGGAGCGGGGTGTTCAGCCGCCGCTTCCTCGCGATCCAGCTTCGGCTCGGTTTCTACCGAGGCTGTCAACATGTGTGATCGCTGCACGCAGGTGGTGGTGGTGGTGGGCTGCCACAACTGGAATCCCCGCCGCCCAAATCCCTGCACGCAGAAAAGCAGCAAGTCAGGCCCGGACCCCTCCTCACTGGCGTGCTCGCGTCCTGCGCTGCTAGCTGATTGTTTCGTATTGAGTAGCAAGCAAACTGCACTCTGAAGCGAGGGAAGCTCAGGCAGAGGAACACAAACTGTTGCTGTAGACCTGAAAGCCGCCTTGCATTTAAAGCACTCGGATACAACTTTAAAGAGTCACGGCTTCCCCCCCAAAGAATCATGGGAAGTGTAGTTTGTTCAGGGTGCTAAGAGTTGTTAGGAGAACTCCTGCTCCAGATGTTTTCAACCTTTTTGAGTCCACGGCCTTGACCAACTACATTCTCTCTGCAGCAACCCTGTGGGGCTCAGGAGCCCAGTTGTGTCCCCCCTTGCCTGCAGAGCTAGCTGGCAGCCCTTTTCTAACACCCTCCCTTGTGGAGTTTTCCCTCAGCCTCCTCCCCTCAACTTGGGGGTCCTCTGGGCAGCTGCAGCTGCTGCCCCTGGTCTCTGAGCTGCCTCCCCCCACCCCAAAGAGAGGTGTCTCCTCCCACTGCCCCACAGGGGCCTGGGAAGCACCCCCTGGCCAGCCCCAGAGGCACCATTTGCCTGGGGAGCTTGCAGCCAGGGCTGCTGCCACAAACAGCTGTGCAAGCCTTTGGGAGGCAGAGAAGCGAAAGGGGATCAGAGGAGGGAGGGAAGGAAAGAGGGACAGAGGCCAGTGTTGCCCGCAGCACCCCTGACCATCATTCAAGGCACCCCAGGGGCCAGGGCACACAGGTTGAAAGCAGTGGCCCTAGTCCCTTCACAGAGTGGATTAACCCTTAATCCCTCTTGAGAGTTGTAGCTCAGAGAGGAAGAGGGATTGTGACTCTATTAAGTTACAACACAGGTCGGTCGTGTACTGAAGATCTGGCAGCTGAGGGCCACATTCCCTCATGGGAAGCTTTCTAGGGCCACATGCCAAGGGCAGGCAGGGCCAGGGGTAAAAGTAAGCCGAGCAAGGGATGTGACTCTTACAAGTTAGATATAGAGATATAGATATAATATATCTCAAGTGGTTTGCATAAAAAAACAATGAAAATGCAACAAAATTCAACAACTATTTTTTAATAAAATAAATGGAATGCAGCACCCTTCCACTGTGGTTCTGCAAAGCCCCACAAATGATTGGTGGTAGATTTTGCTTTTATTCATTAAAGCCCAAACATCTAATCAGCTGATACTTTTGTCAATAATTTGAAAATATTTCCTTGTTGTGCATAAGCCACTTAGAAGTTTTTTATGATTAAGCAGTATATAAAGCATTTATTATTATTATTATTATTCATACCAAAACCACATTATTATTATTATTATTTTACAAAAATCAAATCCCAAAAGCGTTAAGGAAAGCAAAAGAGTCCGACAAATTTGGAGAAATGTATCATTTTATTAAATTCACTACTAACAAAGAAAGCAAGTTTATTCCACCTCAAAGTTGTGGTGATTTGTGGATAACTATCTTGGCTTATTCTCTTCATTTCTTATTTGAGTCCGAATGTCTTGTTTCTTTGATTTTCCCTTCTTTGTCACTGATACCCAGATGACATCTTCACCCCTGCTCTTGACCTCGCATTAATTGCCTGTAATCTGTTACTGTGCCCTTGTTATTATTGTTTGTTTGTGAAACTTGGTAAAAACTTTTTTTTAAAAGATCGCTGTAAAAAAATAAATAAATCAGATTTCTACCTCTCACCAGAGTCACCACAGACATATCTGAACATGTGCAAGGACCCGTTGCCAAAATATCCCATAATTGCTGGCGAGGGACGGGAGGAGGGGGCGAGAGACAGCTCCTACGCACCTTCTCCTCTGGCCTCTGACCACATTCTCATACCTGCATGCTCTTAAAAGCAAAAGATCAGGATCCAGCCCCAGTAGCTGTGATAGGAGTTTTATGGTCTTAGATATATGGTAATGTTCATAAGTGTGCCAACCAAGCACGTACATACATAGATCAGCACAGGAAGACCGACCTGGAACCATTTTGATTCCTAAACTGAGCAAGTGTTTTCTCTGTGGGTTTGAAGTGGGAGACCTCTCATTGTCTCTTTCCTCCTCGCGGGTCTTGTCTTGGGGGCACATTTGGGATGTGTATAGGGTGTGAGCCTGTGACCTGGCCCAGGAACTAAGTATTTATCATTACAAAAGACTGGCCAGGCTCCCCAGGCAATCCAGTCAAGTGACCATTAAACAGGTAACCTGCCAGACAGGAGATAAACAACAACAGGAGAAAAACAACATTCAATTTTCTGTTTTAGATCGCCTTTTCTGTGATGTAGGTGTGATGTATCTGAGAGGTGGTCTTAGGTTACACCCCTTCTGTGATGTATGTATGATGTTTCTGGGGGCGGTCTTGATCTACAGGGTGGCAATTTCAAAAGTCTTTATAAGGCCTTGCACACCATTTTTCTGGGTTCCTCCTCCTCTCCTGCATGTGAGGGGAGCACCCTGTTGCAACAGATGAATAAAGATCAACCTTACTAGCTGCTTTGCTTCTCAATATTCTCTGGTTGGCCTCTGTTATTTTCTCCTACCAATAGGGAACCTACCTAAGGACTCTATATGGGCTCTTGGATACCCCATAAGGGAAAAGGGCAATTTTTGTTTACAACATAGCCCAACAAGGGAAAAATTGCTGACCTACTTCCCAAGACTGTCGCAATGAAAAAGATCAGGAAACGCTTGGCGTGGGTTGCTGCTGTTGTTTTCAACACACACACACACTGCTACACACATGATTCCTAGCAGCACATTCCGGCTAAGAGGCTGGAGGCCACAGTTCCTTCATGATCAAGTGGGTTAATAATTAAGAATCGTTATCTAGGTGCTGCCGGTAGTTCCTTGGTGTGGAGACCAAAGTTGGCGGCTTGTCTTGTTTGAGCAACTCGTGCATTCCCCCTTCGCCCTCAGTGGCATTCGGATTCAAGGCGGGAAACGCTGCTTTCATGTTGATGAAGAGCCCCCATCAATACCTTACCTGGGAGCCAGCCAGAATTAACCCACTGGCAGCTACACAGGTAAACGGAGTGCATCTCGGTTGCCTTCATCTCTGCAGTGGAGTGCCAGAAACCCAGTTTCGGGACTCCAAGCCAAGAGGGTAACACTTGCCAAGGGAATGGCATCTCGCTGGCCACTGTGATAACAGGATCCCTCATCCAGCATGCTCTTCTTATGTTCTTAATGGTTTGCTTCGTACACAGGGGGGAAACTGAGGCTGTAGTCGCCGGACTGCAGTTCCGGTCACCCACCAACAGTCATCGCCAGGAGGACTCGGCTGCACCACCAACGCTGCAATAACGCTATAACCATTATTTACCTTCAGGATACGTCCCGCGGCGACCTGGAAGTACCGGAAAGGGTTACTTCCAGGTTTCGCAGCTTGCGCATGCGCAGACGTGCAAAATGATGTCACGTGCATGTGCAGAAGCGGCGAATCACGACCCACGCACACACAGACACTGGTTGCGTTCTGCTCATGTTGCGAACGGGGCTCTGGAACAGATCCTGTTCGCAGCCAGAGGTACCACTGTACAACACATGTTGGCTAGGGCTGATGGGAGTTGTAGTCCCAAAATCTGGAGGACGCCTGGTCGGCAAAGGCTGATCTAAGTGAATGCTTATCCACACTTCCATTTGCCACGTTGCTTTCCCCTGGGGAAACACACCTGTTTTAACACTGAATGGGAACAAACGGCAACTTGAGTTTTACGCAGTTTGCCATTTGTTTTGATTTACCGTATTTTTCGCTCCATAGGACGCACTTTTTCCCCTCCAAAAATGAAGGGGAAATGTGTGTGCATCCTATGGGGCGAATGCAGGCTTTTGCTGAAGCCTGGAGAGCGAGAGGCATCGGTGCGCACCGACCCCTCTCGCTCTCCAGGCTTCAGGAAGCTATCCGCAAGCCTTGCGAGCCCGGCGGGAGTTCCCACGGGCTCACAAGGCTTGTGGGCAGCAGCCTGCAGCCCAAAGCATGGGGCGCCCCATGCTTCGGGCAGGTGTGCGCAAGGCTTGGGGCGGCAGCCACGGCTGGGGGGGGGGGAAATAATTTTTTTTTATTCATTTCCCCCCCCCAAAAAACCGAGGTGCGTCCTATGGGCCGGTGCGCCCTATAGGACAAAAAATACGGTACCTCTAAGGAGCGGGTTTTCCGGGGGAAAGAGGTAGTACAAAGGTAAAACGGCTTGGGCCCATACCTAGAAAGCCCAGGGCAAGTGGGAAGCTGCTTGGGCCCTTGCTTTCTAAGTACAGGACAAGCAGCAATGTGGACGAACCTACGGATAATCCTTCTACCCTAGGAAGCAAGCATGCTAGAGAAAACAATCTCCCTGACACCCTAGCTTTCTACATGCAGCGAATGTTTAGTACACAGAGGAGCATTCCGTCATGTGAAGTCCCACTGGCAATTTAAAGTGGTCCATTCTAGGTAGGTAGTGGTGCATCCCATATTTGGTCCTCAAATATGGAATTAAATCCGGGTGGGCAGGAATCAGTGGCCATGCTGGTTTAGAACTGGAGTCCAACGATACCTGGAAAACCATAGGCTCCTCACCTCATCCCCACCCTGTGTTAAAAGATCTAGCTCAAACTCTTCAGATCAAAAACTGACACTTAAAAACACACACTAAAAAACCACCTAAATGTACCCGTTTGTTGAACAGCATCACTGCAGGGCACGTGCCCCAACATCTAAATACTGTATGTTCTTTTTGGTCTCTCTGACTTCCTATTATACAAATTCTGCTGAGACCGGAGCTAAAAATGATTGTGTTTAAAGGCAGTACCGGCTTCCTGTTAAAACTCCAGTGAACTGCATTGGTTCGTGATTCTGCTTCTGGTAAAAAAAGAAAAAGGAAAGGAAATTCTTTTAAAATCAAGAGACTTAGCGGAATATATGTACAAGAACTGCTGGTTGCAGCCACGGGATTTATTGGAATAGTTTGTGTTTATTGCTTTAGGCGGAATGCTGCAACCTTCGACAACGCTGCCTCCTAATCCCAGAGGATGGATCCTTAGGGATCACGCCAAAAAAGCGGCTCCAAAAAGCCACCCAGCACCCTGGTTCCATTCGTGGCAAGCCAAATGCTTATCTTCAGAAGAGTCTGGATGCTGGATCAAACCAGTGGCCCATCCCGTCCAACATCCTGGAAGCGGGTTGGACTAGATGACCTTTGGGGGTCCCTTCCAACTTTACGATTCCATGATTCTATGATCCTGCTCTCATGGTGGCAAACCAGGTTCCCCAGGTCAAAAGGGCAACAGCAGTGATCTCCGCAGGCAGGGCACAAAAAGCCGCAGCCCTCCCACAAGGCTTGCCATCAGCAGCTGGCCTTCAAAGGTAGACTGCCTCTGAACCTGGAGGCTCCATTTTGCTTAGGGAGGTGGAAACCCAAACCCAGGCGCCAAATGCAACCTTTCTTTCAGCCCTCCGGTCTTTCCCAAGCCACACCTCTCACCTAATAATAATAATAATAATAATAATAATAATAATAATAATTTATTATTTGTACCCCGCCCATCTGGCTGGGTTTCCCAGAGTGTCACACATTAAAAGCTTCCCTGAACAGGGCTGCCTTCAGTTGTCTTCTAAAAGTCTGGTAGTTGTTTGTCTCTTTGACATCTGATGGGAGGGTGTTTCACAGGGCGGGTGCCACTACCAAGAAGGCCCTCTGTCTGGTTCCTTGTAACTTGGCTTCTCGCAACGAGGGAACTGCCAGAAGGCCCTTGGTGCTGGACCTCAGTGTCTGGGCAGAATGATAGGGGTGGAGACGCTCCTTCAGGTATACTGGACCGAGGCCATTTAGGGTTTTAGAGGTCAGCACCAAGACTTTGAATTGTGCTCGGAAACGTACTGGGAGCCAATGTAGGTCTTTCAAGACCGGTGTTATGTGGTCTCGGCGGCCACTCCCAGTCACCAGTCTAGCTGCCACATTCCAGATTAGTTGTAGTTTCCGGGTCACGTTCAAAGGTAGCCCCACGTAGAGCGCATTGCAGTAGTCCAAGTGAGAGATAACTAGAGCATGCAGCACTCTGGCGAGACAGTCTGTGGGCAGGTAGGGTCTAATCCTGCGTACCAGATGGAGCTGTATGTAGGTTTTATTTTATTTGTTTTTTATCTTCTATTTTGGAAATGCACACCCAGTTTTCCCCCCCCCCTTTAATTTTTTGGGGGGTCCCCAAGAGAGTGGGGCCCTAAGCTATAGCTTGTTTAGCTTATACGTAAATCCGGCACTGTGCAACACATTGCACCAATCCAACCAAGAGGTTAACAGAGCATGTTGTTTAGTTGTTTAGTCGTGTCCGACTCTTCGTGACCCCATGGACCAGACCACGCCAGGCACTCCTGTCTTCCACTGCCTCCCGCAGTTTGGTCAAACTCATGTTCATAGCTTCGAGAACACTGTCCCACCATCTCGTCCTCTGTCGTCTCCTCCTTGTGCCCTCCATCTTTCCCAACATCAGGGTCTTTTCCAGGGAGTCTTCTCTTCTCATGAGGTGGCCAAAGTATTGGAGCCTCAGCTTTAGGATCTGTCCTTCCAGTGAGCACACAGGGCTGATGTCCTTAAGAATGGATAGGTTTGAACTTCTTTCAGTCCGTGGGACTCCCAAGAGTCTCCCCCAGCACCATAATTCAAAAGCATCAGTTCTTCGGCGATCAGCCTTCTTGATGGTCCAGCTCTCACTTCCATACATCACTACTGGGAAAACCATAGCTTGAACTATACGGACCTTTGTTGGCAAGGTGATGTCTCTGTTTTTTAAGATGCTGTCTAGGTTTGTCATTGCTTTTCTCCCAAGAAGCAGGTGTCTTTTAATTTCGTGACTGCTGTCCCCATCTGCAGTGATCATGGAGCCCAAGAAAGTAAAATCTCTTATGTTGTAATTATGTTGCATAGACAACATAAATTAGTATATCCCTGCACAGCTGGGCCACCAGTCAAAGATGATGGAAGGCATTTTGAGTCTCAAGTGACAGTAAGGAACCCAGAAGTACAACTCCAGAACGAATTAAGTTCTTAACCTGAGGTACCAGTGTACCCCCAAGCTACGTACCTGCTCCTTCCTAGAGAGTGTAACCTTACCCAGAGCAAGGCAAAACCCATTCATCGGGTTGAGGGAACCACCCACTAATCGTGTCTCAGTCTTGCCCAGTCTTGCCCTGATTAAGTTTCAGTTTCTTGGCATTCATCCCATTACGGAGGCAAGACATTGATCTGGCATATCTACCGCCATACCTGCAGATTTAAAGGAGAAGCAGAGTTGCGTGTCATCAGCACATTGCTGACAATGACAACATAAGAATTAAACAGATTGGCTCGCCAGAGTGGTGCATGCTCTAGTTATCTCCCGCTTGGACTACTGCAATGTGCTCTACGTGGGGCTACCTTTGAAGGTGACTACAATTAATCCAGAATGCGGCACTGGGAGTGGCCGCCGAGACCACATAACACCGGTCTTGAAAGACCTACATTGGCTCCCAGTACGTTTCCGAGCACAATTCAAAGTGATGGTGCTGACCTTTAAAGCCCTAAACGGCCTCGGTCCAGTATACCTGAAGGAGCATCTCCACCCCCATCGTTCTGCCTGGACACTGAGGTCCAGCGCCGAGGGCCTTCTGGCGGTTCCCTCATTGCGAGAAGCAAAGCTACAGGGAACAAGGCAGAGGGCCTTCTTGGTAGTGGCGCCCGCCCTGTGGAACACCCTCCCACCAGATGTCAAAGAGATAAACAACTACCTGACATTCAGAAGACATGTGAAGGCAGCCCTGTTCAGGGAATTTTTTAATGTGTGACATCTTAGTGTATTTTTGGTCTTTGTGGAAGCCTCCCAGAGTGGCTGGGGAAGCCCAGCCAGATGGGCGGGGTACAAATAATAGATTATTATTATTATTATTATTAATTAACAGAGTCTCTCCTGCCTTTCGCAGCAACCTTGCTGCAAGAGTAGGGATGGGGGACAAACTCGATTCAGTTTGCATTTGAAGGCAAACACACATATTTTGCACTTCGTGACACCATGTGCAATCCAAAGCATAGATATATTTCAAAATTTGCACTTATATGGCTTTTGCACAGCGGTTTTCCAGCCAAGTAACGTGCACGAAAAGCACATGCCGAGGTAAAGTGTGCATAAAAGCACATATAATAGCGGGCACAGCATACAAAAGCGCATCACATTAGGGGGAATGGGTTTGCGGAAATGTGCTTGCTGCGCACAATTGCATACAAAAATGTGCATAAGGTTGCATGAAGATGGATTTCATAAGGACTGTTTTAAGATTTGCAAATGAGTGTGGAAATGTAGAGAACTGAAGACTGGGAAAATGAGAAACTGAAATGAACAGATTTGCCCATTCCTGTTAATAGCGCCAGGAGCAGAAAAGGTGGTAAAAGCAGTGCCAACTGCAACAAAAAAAAATTCCCTGTTGTCTGACAACTTTTAAAGGTCCCATGGCGGCAGATCTCCTCCTGTTGCATCTTCTCATCCCCTGTGGCTGCTGGGTTCTGGTTTCTGTGCAGTCCAAGGTTTTTTTTCCACCTCCCGCAGCCTGTACAACTCTTCGTAAAGTTTTGCTTCATTCATTCCCTTTTGCCAGCTGGCTCTGATCAAAAAGCTTTTAATATTACGAAACAAAGGCTTGGGGGTGGGAGGGAGAAGAAGGGTGAACAGGCTGCAAGGAATCACTAACTGGCCCATCTTGGAAAGAGTTAACAGGACAGTGGTATGTTATTGGCCAGCAAAGCAACCGCCTCTTTGGGATCCTGGCTTATTCCCCCCCCCTCCTTCCACCTCCTCTTCCCCTTTCCCTTAAATTATTATCAGGCTAACAAGTCTGGGCTGTTCTTGAGCCAGCTCAGAGTGTCAACTTGCAGGCTCCTCGCTCTTCCTTTCCTTCCTTTCCCTCCTCCTCTTTCTTTCTTCCAAACCGTGTTTAATCTTTAACTCCAAAAATGCTGATCTGGCCTTTTTTAAAAAAATAAATAAATAAATTCTTACTTAAAGATCAATTTACATATTATGCAATCACAGCAAATACAGGCATTTTGCAAGAGAGTGCAAAAAAACCCCCCACCGGCATTGGACCTTGCTGGCCATTGCTCTCCCCACATTCTGGCCCAGGAGATTTCTACATTCCCCACTCTCCCCCCCCCCTTTCACCCCCAAACCCCAGCCTGAGAAGACCGAGTATGGAAGAGTGTGTGTGTTCTACAGGCTTTTTTCCCTTTTTGTTCTTTCTATTTTTAAAGTATTTTTTATTAAACAGTTTCAACATAACAAATTATCGATCCAGATAATCAAATACATTATTCCCCCCCATTTCCCTCCCTCTCCCCCCCCCAACAAAAAGGACTTCCCTTAGCTCCCCTCTCTGATTTCTCTGCACATAATTGTTCTCTGCATGTTATAAAATTGTACATATCCTTCCCTTATCTATCATGTATTCAATACATTTGTGGATGTTTATTCAAAACCTGCCAAGGAGTCCAGTTCATTTTGTTGTATTTTTAGGAACTTTGTAAAAAGTTCCCATTCTTCCTTAAAGTTGCAGTTGTCCTTATCAGGCAGTTTGTATGTTGATTTAGCCAATTCCACATAACTCATCAGTTTTTCTTGCCACTGTTCTTTCGTTGGGGTTTCCTCATTCTTCCATCCTTGAGCTATCAAGACCCTTGCCGCTGTTGTTGCATACATAAATAAGTTCTTTGTTTTTCTTGGCAGGTCTTGTCCTACAACGCCTAACAAAAATGCTTCTGGTTTTTTTTTACAAATGTCATTTTAAACATTTTTTTCAATTCATTATATATCATTTCCCAAAACTTTTTAACTTCTCTACATTCACACCACATATGATCAAAAGTCCCTTTTTTTTCTTTTTCTTTACATTTCCAACATATGTTTGACCCAGTTTTGTACATTTTTGCTGTTTGTACTGGTGTGATATCTATACCTCATTTTCATATAGTTTTCTTTCAAAAGAGAACAATCTGTAAATTTCAGATCTACTTTCCACAATTTTTCCCAGTCCTCAGATTGTATATTATGTCCTATATTTTGTGCCCATTTGATCACGACCAGTTTGACCTCCTCGTCTTTTGTTTCCCATTCTAACAGAATACTATATGCTTTCTTCAGCAGCTTTGCTTCTTCTTCTAAAACTTCCATTTGAAATCTTTCAGCAGGCATTTTAATGGAAACTATCCGATTTGCAGTTTCTGAAGCAAAAACACAGCTACCCTTCAAAATTCACGCTTATCCAACCGAATAACAGGGCGGAAAATGCACACGTCAATGAAAATAAATGTGTTTGATGGGTGAAATTGCCTGCAGAAATGTGTTAATCAGAATTCTGACAAATTTCTGTGGAAAAATTGCAAGCCGACGGAGAACTGAAATGAAGACTGGGAAAGCGAGAAACAAGGAGAAAACGAAATTGGCAGATTCCCACCCCGCCCCCGTCATTCTGTGTGTCTGGCATGTCCTGTATTTTTCTCCATTGCAAACCCTTCACTAGCTTCAAACGTTGGAGCCACGCAGCGGCCCTTCGTGGCCACAGTTGTTGGTGTCATATCATGCACGGCCGGCCCTGCTGTTGGGCAGAGGGAAATGGCTAACTCAGGTGGCAGGTGCTGGGGGGCAGGCACAGAGTGGCAGGGATGGATCGGAGGACAGAATTCAGCAGGCCGTGCAGCTTGCCTTGCTAGCCGGCTAAACTCCCATCACCCCTGCAGACAGAAGATCCAGTTGCTGCACTGATCCGCTTCTGTACATGGGATTATGGGCCTCTTGTCCCTTGCCTCAGGCAGCAAAATGCATTGGGCAGCCCTGATCTGAGTCAAACAGTTATGGTCCACCTAGTGGGGAACAATGTGCATCCTGCTTGCATATTTCCCATGGATGTCTGGTTAGCCCCTGTGAGACAAGATGGGCCACTGGTCTGATCCTGCAGGCTCTTCTTATGTCCTAGACCAGGGGTCTGCAACCCGCGGCTCCGGAGCCGCATGTGGCTCTTTTATACCTTTGCCGCGGCTCCGGGGCGGATACTAGCAAGGGGAGGAGGCGCATTGTGCGCCCCGACACTACCCACTGTGGCGGGCACTGTACTGGCCGTGACGTCGCATGGAGGCAGTGCGTGCGTTAGTCACGCACCGTCCCAATGTCACCTTCCCGCCCACCCGCTACATTGTAAGGGGCATGAACGCTGGTCACTGCATTGAAAGGGGGCATGTACGCTGGTCACTGTTTTGAAGGGGAGTGAAGAACACACACACACACACAAAAGGTAACTTGTTAATTTAACGTTTATTTCTATGAGGAGGAGTAATTCTGAGGGGTCAAACAAAGAAATAATATAAAGTGACAAAAAAGTTATTTTTATAATGACGAGTTTTGCGGCTCCCAGTTGTTTTTTTCTTCAGAAACGGGTCCAAGTGGCTCTTTTTGTCTTAAAGGTTGCAGACCCCTGTCCTAGACTCAATACCCAGCTGTGGCGTTTGCCCTCCTAGGTGCATGACATCATATTGGGTTCCTAAGGAAAGGGTTAACTAATTGTAAAATGACTAACCAATGGGAACCCAAGGGGCAGAGTTAACTGTGTATAAGGTTTAAGCACAGGGTTTTGGGGGGAGTTAAGAGTTACAGTAGGGAGGTAGGTGGCGCTGTGGGCTAAACCACAGGACCTAGGACTTGCCGATCAGAAGGTTGGCAGTTCGAATCCCCGCAATGACGGGGTGAGCTCCCGTTGCTCGGTCCCTGCCCCTGCCAACCTAGCAGTTCGAAAGCACGTCAAAGTGCAAGTAGATAAATAGGTACCGCTCTGGCGGGAAGGTAAACGGTGTTTCCGTGCGCTGCTCTGGTTCGCCAGAAGCGGCTTAGTCATGCTGGCCACATGACCCGAAAGCTGTACGCCGGCTCCCTCGGCCAGTAAAGCGAGATGAGCGCCGCAACCCCAGAGTCGGCCACGACTGGACCTAATGGTCAGGAGTCCCTTTACCTTTAACTTAAGAGTTAGGGTGGTTGAGAAGACAGTCTGGAGTTAGGTTAGAGAGGGAAGGTAAGTCTGTGGGTTGGGCTAGTCTGGTGTGAGACAGGGAGAGAATTTGTTAAGAGGAGTCAGTCAAACAGTTGAGACAATCAGTCAGTAGGTATTAGGAATGTATAGACCAGTAAAGAAACTAAAGTTAAGATACTGACAGGGATATTATCTGATCTAAGCTTGTCAATGTTTGTAAAATAAACTTGTTTTTTGGGTTCACTTTTAACAACTGACTGGACTCAGTTACCAGAGAGTAACTGGTTGGTGGCACAGGGATCAATAGGCCGTTAAACGTCCAGGGACCCTGTGTGATCGCCACACCAGTATCTCCAGGTGGATCTGGGAAAGGCTCAGAAACCTTGGAGTCGCGTAGGGCAGCATAGTAGGTGTAGACAATATGGCTTGAGAGACTAATGGTCTGGCTCAGATTAAGGCAGCTGCAGATGTTCCTAAAGCCGCTTCATGTGTCCATCCCATCCTTTCAGCTATTGCATGTTGGCAGTTGATGGTGGCACCCATTCCCCACTATTTCCCAGACGTATCTGAAATCTCCTTGCCCACGTTCTTGGCTGCCCTGCCCTCCCCACTCCCTGTCTCAATGCCTCCTGGTCCTCCTCATCCTGGCTCGAGTGATGGGCCGAGATGCCATCCTCATTGACCTTTCGCAGGGCCCGATGTCAGATGTTATTCAGAGTCACAAGACAAGGGGTTGACTCAAACTCCATTCCAGCAGCTCTCCGGGACACACAAGCACGGTTGTTGTTCGGCACAACACCAATTTGTTCCAGTCACCCGGCTAGCACTTCTCCTGCTCAACTTCCATCCCTGTGGTGACTCGGTGGATTACAACGAGGGCGTGAAAGAGAAATGTCTTGCTTGGTTCTCCTTGCTGGGTGCCCAGCCAACCTGGTCTCTGCAAGAAGAGCCTAGCTGCTCAGTCAGGCCGATGGACCGTCCAGTCCAATGCCCTGTTCTCAAAATGGCCAGCTAGATGCCCTGATGCAGAATTTGCATCCTGGCCGTTTTTGAACTACAATTCCCATCATCCCTAGCTAGCAGAACCAGTGGTCAGGGATGATGAGAGCTGCGATGCAAAAAGAGCCAAAGACCCACATTTTGCAAACCCTGCAATGGTAAATCCGCAGAATTCTCCTCTCCTGCAGTGGAGCTGGATCAGGCCACTTGCCCATCTTCGACACCTCCCTTTCCATGGAGGCGCAGATTGCAGCTATAACAAAGGCAGCATTTTTTCATCTCCGCCAAGCTAAGCAGTTGGCCCCTTATCTCTCTCGCCCTGACCTAGCGACTGTGATCCACGCGACAGTCACCTCCAGACTGGATTATTGTAACTCGCTCTACGTGGGGCTGCCCTTGAGACTGACCCAGAAACTCCAGCGGGTGCAGAATGCTGCAGCGAGACTCCTTACGGGGTCCTCGCTGCGAGATCACATTCACCCGGTGCTATACCAGCTGCACTGGCTCCCGGTGGAGTATAGGATCAGGTTTAAGGTGCTGGTTTTAACCTTTAAAGCCCTATATGGCCTAGGACCCTCGTACCTACGGGACGGCCTCTCCTGGTATGTCCCACGGAGGACCTTATGGTCTTCAAACAAAAACATCTTGGAGATCCCGGGCCACAGGGAGGTTAGGCTGGCCTCAACCAGAGCCAGGGCTTTTTCTGCTGTGGCCCCGATCTGGTGGAACGCTCTGTCACAAGAGACTAGGGCCCTGCGGGACTTGACATCTTTCCGCAGGGCCTGCAAGACAGAGCTGTTCCACCAGGCCTTTGACCAAGGCACAGCCTGACCCCTCCTTTGGCACTCCTCACAGAACTCTAGCCCAATGGTTGCCATTAATTTGATTTTGAATTGATTTTAGAATGAATTGATTTTAGAGTGCTGTGTTACTTTTATTATTGTGAGCCGCTCTGAGCCCGGCTTCAGCTGGGGAGGGTGGGATATAAATAAAATATTGTTATTATTGTTATTATTGTTATTATTGTTGTTATTATTATTATTATTATTATTATTATTATTATTATTATATCTAGTCCAGCCAGTGGTGGAGCTTCATGCTCCGGCACCAGGGGGGGCGGAGAGCAGGTGGGGGCAGGGCTGGCATGCGTCCTGGGGGGTGGGGCGTGTGTCCTGGGGGCAGGGCGCACCACCTGCGGAGGCGGTGCGCCCAGAGCGGGCAGGTGGGCAGCCACGATGGCACCCTGCTGGGATCACGCTGCCGGGGGCGGTGTGCTCCCCCCGCACTCCTCTTCCTCCGCCAGTGAGTCCAGCATCTTGTTCTCACAGTGGTTGACCAGGTGCCTTTGGGATACCTGCAAACAGGACCCAAGCACAAGAGAAATTCTCCTCTCCTGTGATTTCCAGATTTCTTGTCCTTCAATTTGCCCAATCCTCTTTTTTAGACCCGTAGCTCGGTGGCCATTAATGCCTTCTTGCAGCTTGCAAGCCTGCAGGAGCCAGCTGCAGAAAAACACCCTGATGGGGATCTGTCCTCCTCCCCGCCCCTCTCCCAATTAACCTCTGTCTCCAGGACCTGCCCCTGTGGCATCACTAGGTCTCAGATTTGGGCTCTAAAACCTCAGGGTCTAGGATGATCCTCTAATCCCTGTGGATGTTTCAAAATAGCTTTTCCATGGGAACCAGGAAATGACCTCTCCAGGCAACGAGAGGTTTCTCTCTAACCTTTGTGCATCCTCCATCCTCTGCTTCTTGGCTCACCTCTCCTGCCTGGCTGTTGGCTGGCTGCAGACCCTCCTCCCCTCCGCGTGTCAATCACAGGTGACCTGGCTGCATCCTCCAACACGCCCAAGGGCAAGGCAGGCCAGCACAGATGGCACATGCATTATTTGCTGCCTTCCAACAGCGGCTGGCAAAACTCAGGAGGACTGGACAGGGCAGCTGCCACCACTATTGCTGTCGCCACACTTCCAGCATCTGCCGTCCAATGCGGTTTCCTCACTCTTCTAAAGACAGGGCTGGCTTGGTGGCATTTTGAAGCCCTCCAGGACCCTGTCTGCCCTCGTGGGCCACTTCCGTCCATCCATCCATCTCCATTCCACCGGTTTTCATTCCCAAAATATCCTGCAGCTGTTGAGCCTGCTCATTTCTTAACAGGCTGTTTTGCAAGGGAGCAAAGCCTTTCATTTTGATTTTTTTTTAAAAAAATATTTCTACAGATCTCTTGGGTTTCCCCCCAGGTGTGCTGGGACTTCCCCTCTTGTTGGCCAGTGGCCCTGTTTCAGCTACAAAGGTGTCATCGCTCTAGGGCTGCATTCAGCATTAGTAGAATAGGTGTGAATCCAGTCTATTGGACCAGGACTGTTATTTTCCCCCATATACCTATGTGAAAATATGAAGACCAGAAATATTGCTATTTCTACTGGCAGGCCACGGTTGCCAACTCTTTCTCTGGCAGTGTCACTGTGTCTTTAACAGTTGTACAACCAGCAGAAATTCATTCAGTAAAGTTTTTTTCCTGGTTCTGGGACAGTTGCATGTCATGAATTGCTGTTTATCAGGTAGTTGTTAAAGACACAGGAGCCCTGCTTACTAAAAAGGTGGCAGCCACCAGGGTTTCCTTTGAAACAGAGTGAATGGAGACAAAAGTGAATGGAGACAAAAGCAATACTGTTTTTTCTACCTTCTTTATTTCTTTACTATTTTGCAACTTCACAGGTGCTCCATCAAAACCAAAGAGTTTAATGCGAGATAATCGATGCAACTGTTCACGTATCTGCAGGTACGTTAAGTGCAGCTGCCTGAGCAACAGGCCCTTGTAGGACTGCATTTATTGAGTAAACAAACCCCTGTGTTGCAAAATATGAGTCCGCAATATCAAAAGCAACACAATGGCCAGAAACAATTACAATGTGAAAAACTTTATGGAATAATTCAAAACATCAAAACTAACCAACTGAAGTCTCTGAAAGTCCTTAAATGAATTACGGTGCCAGACTTTACCCGGCAGATAGCAAGCTGTGAAGCTTTGTATAATCAGCAAATGTCCAATTCTGATGTCCAACTCTGAACTCTGCTGAACAGTGTTTCCGGATAACAGCTACTGTTTCGTTGAATTCTTCATCAGCCAATTAGTTCAACACTCGTAAGCAGAAAGTAGAAATTTCTTCATTAGCCAATCTTTTTTCGAATAGATATAATGAAAAATACTCTGGAACAGTGATTATGTAGTCATTTATTGACTGAGCATCCTTGACACAGAAGCGCTAGAAACATGGAATGTATATATTTTAACAAACGCCCAGAATTTTAAACATGGCTTATTAAAAACAAACATGGCAGCTGAAGGCATCGCACTCCTATCCCACCCCAATAAATCACAGCCGCCAATGAAACGCTGGAAGGAAGGGCATAGAGTTTAAGGGACACAGAACTGAGATTCTGGACAAATCTGCTATAACTCAGTAGGAGGTGATGCCAAGCAAGTTCTCATTCTCAGCATTGCTCCCCCCCCCCCCAGCAAAACTCATACACTTTATGGCAGGTGTGGGGAGCCTTGGGCCCACCTGAATGTTACTGAACTACAGTTCCCATCAGCCCCGGCGGGCACAGGCAATGCCCAGGAATACGGGAGTTGTAGTTCAGCAATACGTGGAGGGCAAAGTGTTCCACGAACGCACCTTTCAGCACCCTGGCACCCGCTGGGTGTTGCTGAACTACAACTCCCATCTGGAGGGTGCCAGGGTAGCGCCAGCTTCCTTACAGGATATCTGACTGAGGAACACAATATACATACATGAAGCTCAATGGCCACTTTTTCCTATTTACGGATTTATTCTAGGCACAACCAAATTTTTCTTGTTGAACCTCGTCTCATTAGATAAGTGTTAAAGCATTCCCACTCCTTTTGGACTACATCGATTGGTTTATTCCTTATAGATTCGGTCATTTTTGTGAGTTCCAAGTACTCCCTTAACTTTAATTCCCATTCTTCTCTAGTAGGGATCTGTTCATCTTGCTTATACCAAGATGGGGACATGAATTGAAATATATGGCAAAACAGTATTAGATAGATGGAATGAACCGTGGTGAGATAGATGGAAGTCGAAAATAAATAGAATAACAAAAGAGATCTATTCCAAAAGGGAAAGTACTTTGTTTGAGAACTGATGTTTTGGGATAGCATTGTATAGTTAATTTCACTTCATTTTTGTTCCTGATTTTTCCCCTTATTGTTTCTGTTCTTTGCTCTGTTTCTTTGTTTTCTGTAGATTTGTTTGTATTTGCACAAAAACTCAATTAAAAAGAAGTTCAATGGCCACTTATATAAATGCTAATTAATAATTGCATTATCATTGCTGTTATTAGAGTTAGTATTACAGGGACAGCTCAAGGATAGGAAAAGGTGTTCTCAGGATTCTGATGCCACAGTACCCTCTGGTGGTGGCTAGCCCAAAGTGCTACAGAAGCTTTGTTTCTCAAAGTTTTGACTGGGGCGCAGTCCCCCCTCGCTGCTCATTAAAACTGTAACAGCCTTCTCCAAGCTGATGCCCAGCTGTGCTGGCTGTGGCTGATGGGAGTCATGGTTCAAAACATCTGGAGGGCGCCTGGCTGGGGAAGATAGAATCAGAGGCTCCCTCCACCTAACTACATATATGTATTTTTCCAAATACTTCCTTCCCTCCCCACAGACAATGAGCAGGTGCCCTCATTGCAATTATGGAATTGCCCACTTAATATTGACATGATCTGGCACCTTGGATCAAATCTATGCTTCCAGGTGCCATAAGAAAGCTGCAGAGTTAGCGCAGGATAGTGCACACCCTGGAAATGATCTCTTTCAGCTTCTGCCTTCTGGAAGAAGGTACAGGGTTATAAAGACTAGGACTAGCCGTCTGAGAAACAGTTTCTACCCAAATGCAATTTTGGTTTTAAACACAGTGTAAGGTAGTCTCTATGTGAGTATATTGTATTCAGTTATGGGGTATCAGAGTTTTTAGGGGGCTGACCAGGCTGGGATAGCAGGCTTGTTGGGTTTTGAATGTCTGATGTAGATTTTTTCTATTTTGTTGTTCTGTATGGGACAATGACAATAAAGATTATTGTACAGTGGTACCTCGCAAGACGAATGCCTCGCAAGACGAAAAACTCGCAAGACGAAAGAGTTTTCCGTTTTTTGAGTCGTTCCGCAAGACGAATTTCCCTATGGGCTTGCTTCGCAAGACGAGTTTGTTTCCTTTTTCTTAAAGCCACTAAGCCGTTAATACAGTAGCTGCACAAGCTCTCCAAGTTACAGTATTGCCTACATCAAAGCGCTCTCTATCTCTCTCCCTCTCCCCCTCTCCCCATGTGTGTGTGACTCTGCTCCCCCCTTGATCTCGTTTCTCATCTCCAGCACGATCACATTTTCACTTTACAGTACTGTATTTTAGAAGCGCGCCTTCCCGCTGTCCCCGGACCTGGTCTGAAGGCTGGCGGCGGGGAGAAGAGCGCTTCTCCCCGCTGCCGGCCCCACAAGCGCCTGGGGGGGAAATAATTTTTTTCCCTTTATTTCCCCCCCAAAAAACTTGGTGCGTCCTATGGGCCAGTGCGTCCTATGGGGCGAAAAATACGGTAAGCACTGTTTCCTGCTGAAGAGAAACCCGCTCTCTCCATGACTCATAAATACAGTAGCCGCTAAGCCGCTAAGTATCGTTAATAGCCGTGCTTCGCAAGACAAAAAATCCGCAAGACGAAGAAACTCGCAGAATGAATTAATTTCGTCTTGCGAGGCACCACTGTGTTGTGTTGTGTTGTGTTGTATTGTATTGTATTGTATTGTATTGTACCTCTCCCATTGCCTGGCTAGTGAGAATCCTGGTCTGTCTTCATTTCCTCCTTTAGGATATGTAAGGGGAGGGGATTTTGATGTAGTTCACATTTAAAGGAGAACCTGGTTAACTTTCTCTCTCCCTGACTCTGTCCGAACTGAAGCACACCCATCCTGAGAAATTCACACGCCTCCGAATTTTGCAATGCAGTTCTACAGCCCAAGAAATGGATGTAAAATTGCAAATAAGCAGGTAAAGTGTTGCTGAAAATGTATGGATCAGTAAAAATGAACATACAGACATGCATTCTATTAGGGGAGATTGCTTTGCAAAAATGAGTTTATTAGGCGAAATTGTAAACACACGCATGCGTATATTAGAAGAATTTGGGACTGAACTGCTGATTGATTTGCATGGAGACTTTTTTTCTTCTTCTTTTTTAAAAAAGCTAACTGATGTTGAACTGTGGAGAACTGAATTTAAGATTTGAATTAAAAATTAAAAACAAAGATTGACAGATTTTCCCACCTCTGCTCAGGAAGGAAGTCTTCCTGGGGTTGGGAGATGACCCATGACGAAATGCCAGGAGGGAGGCTGTTGGGGGGGGGGAATGGCATGACATGGCAAGAAGACTGAAGACAGCGCCTCAAACTGCAACATTTTGTTGCAGACCACACCTGCTTTTCCAAAATGCATTTGGAAATACAGGTATTGAGCTACCTGGTATTTGCTGCAGCAGCATATGTAATTAATCTGCTGCTACCCATTTTTTCTTTTAATTATGCTGCTTTCTTCATTAGTTGGGGGGTATGGCTTATTGCTAAAATGTTATGATGTAGCTGA
The DNA here is from genome assembly GCA_034642415.1 of Podarcis siculus. NCBI lineage: Eukaryota > Metazoa > Chordata > Lepidosauria > Squamata > Lacertidae > Podarcis > Podarcis siculus. The sequence goes on along the minus strand of JAXCMG010000005.1, from coordinate 344,683 downwards.
TGTCGGATTGTTCTCTTTAATTTGTAACTTTTAATGGATAAAATGGTAAATAGAAGCGCTAATTATTTTCGCTGCCTGGGAATCTCCACTGCGGAACAGAAGCGGATCTAACAGAGCGGCTTAATTTGCTGCTCGAAATGCCCTCCTGGTACCCAAACTATTCCCAGTTTGGGAATCATTGCTCTGAACCCACAACAGGTCAATAATACACACATGCAAGGAAGAGCAGCTGAAAAAAAAATGTTTAGGGGGGATTAAAGTAATAGCACACCTAGCAGACACAAGAGATTTAAAGGCGGAATCGGGGGAGGAAAAGCAAGGACCAAAACACAGGGACTGATGAAAATATACACATAATAAAAAGGGCTCTAGTAGTTTAACAGTTAAAGTACCATTCAAGGTGGCTCTGCTGGAGGACACAGTCAAACACCAGTTCAAGGGTCTATTTCATTCCCATTCATGCCTTAAGCTGCCTTTTCATTCATTGGAAACTTCCCTGAATGCTACATGATCTTAAAGCAACACAGCTGTTCTCGAGTGACCTATTCTTCTGGGTGTCCCTGTTGCTTTTAGCCAAGGAGAAAAGGCCTGGAAGGCAGAACGCCATGGGAAAGTCCTTTGTTGCAACAATGAGTACCTGGATTTGCAAGGGATGGGGAAAGGAGGGGGGTATCCCCCCCCCCCGCAGAAAACTTAGCAGTGCTTAAAAGAGGGGAGGGAGGATGAGGGCTCTGTTCTCTCTTCAAAATTTTATGAACGTCTTTCAGCAATTACAGACAGCATCTTAAAAAGCAGAGACATCACCTTGCCAACAAAGGTCCGTATAGTAAAAGCTATGGTTTTCCCAGTAGTGATGTATGGAAGTGAGAGCTGGACCATAAAGAAGGTTGATCGCCGAAGAATGGATGCTTTTGAATTATGGTGCTGGAGGAGACTCTTGAGAGTCCCATGGACTGCAAGAAGATCCAACCTATCCATTCTGAAGGAAATCAACCCTGAGTGCTCACTGGAAGGACAGATCCTGAAGCTCCAAGACTTTGGCCACCCTCATGAGAAGAGAAGACTCCCTGGAAAAGACCCTGATGTTGGGAAAGATGGAGGGCACAAGGAGAAGGGGATGACAGAGGACGAGATGATTGGACAGTGTTCTCGAAGCTACCAGCATGAGTTTGACCAAACTGCGGGAGGAGTGCCTGGGGTGCTCTGGTCCATGGGGTCATGAAGAGGCGGACACGACTAAACAACAACAACAAATTATCCGTTCCCCACCCCCCACCCCTTCTGAAAAACAACAACTGTAAATGCTTTGCAGCAATAAGTAGGGAAATGGCAGCTGTCTGGATGTTGGACGGCAGCTGTCATCAATCCATCAGCCCTTTCAAGCCATGACAACTCAGATCAAAAGGGGAAGTTCCATTGAGGCTCTTAGAGCTTACTCGCGAGTAAGCAGATGCAGGGTTGCAGCCAGACACGTTGATGCTCTTCATAAAGTTCCTAGTGGAGCGAAGTGATTATCTGCAAAGATTATCCGAGTGCGAAATGTCACCCAGCACTGATGTTCTTCTCTGGCAGTTCCTAAGGCTAACAGCTCACCTTCCTCTCCTCGCCCCACCATGATTTTTTAAGGCTTTTTTTATTGGTCTTTGTCATTCTGCCAGATTTATTGATGCCAGTTGTCATATAAGCTCCCCGCAAACAAATGAGAAGAAATGCTCAACAAATAGTCTAACCTCTGTGTAAGCTTTGTGCAAGCAGATAAAGAGGAATGGTCAATAAAACATGTCGTCTGGAGGTGCCCTTTGTCAGTATCTGGCATTTCGGGGGCACTTGCCAGTTAACATGCAACCGCAGATAGCGTTTGATGGTTTCTGAGGGCTGACATGCAACGGCACTTAGTAACGTTTGAACTATGTCCACTTAATATATTTACATCCGCTTGAATAGGTAAACCAAACCAAAGAGTCAGATTTCAAAATGGGCTAACATGTTTTGATTCTGAAACTGAAATGCCAGGTTTTCGATGCTTTCGTAGAGGTTTTCTGCTGGGGCGTTCCTGTCCGGCTTTCTTTTCCTCCTCGAGTTCTTCCAGTAAGTATCTACAGCCTCATAAGCTGGCTCTGTGCTTGGCTTCCTGCCGTTGCCCACCCACGATTCACAGCCGACAGACTCATAGCAGGGTTCAATAGCGGGAGGCTGGAACAATGAGGGCGGGTGCCCGGCCCTGCCATCTGATTCCTGATGGACAGATGCCACCAAGGCATTTCCTAGGCTCATCTCCTCTTGGGATGGTCTCTCTCCACTGTGCCCACCAGAGCCCTCGGTCTTCTTCCTCTTCTCCTTCTTCCTCTCCTTGTGCACCACTGAATACATTTCTTCTAACTACGAGAGAAGCAGACATTAGGGGAGCGTCAATAAAATGGCTTTGGGGGTCAGTTTCGTGCACCTTTGATCCTATGAAAGCCCTCGAGGCAGGACAGCTTTTCTCTTGCCATTCTGCACAAGGGATACCCCAGTGCACTGGTGAATTCAATAAATAATAATAATAATAATAATAATAATAATAATAATAATAATAATAATA
>JAXCMG010000005.1:314360-336731 GCA_034642415.1 Podarcis siculus | reverse complement strand
ATACGAAAGCTTATACCAAGAACAAACTTAGTTGGTCTCTAAGGTGCCACTGGACAATTTTTATTTTATTTTTTTAATATGCTTTGAGGCTTGTTCATTTTCCAATCAAGAGGCAGGTAAATTGTATGAACGAAATGAATGGGATGTTGCAGAACCTGGGCCCCCAGGCACTCTATCTGGAGAAGGCTTGCCAAGTAAGGGTGAGAGCAGCTCAGATGATTACCTCCTGCAAAGTGTGCAGAGGGCCAAGAGACAGGCGGTTAGGCCAACCAGGGAGATGACAAGGAACGAAGGGAAGAAGTCGCCATCGCCCGCTTCCTCCAGGGATGGAGCCATCAGTGGATTCCCCTGCGAGACGCACTTGGCATAGGATGCTGTGGAGGAGAAGCAGCACAAAGGACCATCAGACTCCCGGGATGCAGTTTGCCTCATTTATTCATTCTGCCTTATACAGAATCAGACCACTGGTCCATCTGGCTCAGTACTGCAATAATAATAATAATAATAATAATAATAATAATAATAATAATAATAAATTTTATTTATACCTCGCCCTCCCCGGCCAGAGCCGGGCTCAGGGCGGCTAACACCAATAAAATCACAGTAAAAACATAATAGGGGAAAAAGAGAAGGGGGGGACCCAATTTAAAATACAGATTAAAATGCAGTTTAAAATGCAGCCTAATTTTAGAGCAGCCGATAAATCAAGACCATAAGGGGAGGGAAACATAAAAGTCAGACTGAGTCCAAACCAAAGGCCAGGCGGAACAGCTCTGTCTTGCAGGCCCTGTGGAAAGATGTCAAGTCCCGCAGGGCCCTAGTTTCTTGTGACAGAGCGTTCCACCAAGTCGGGGGCAGTGCTGAAAAGGCCCTGGCCCTAGTTGAAACCAATCTAACCTCCTTGAGGCTCGGGACCTCCAAAGTGTTGTCATTTGTGTACCTTAAGGTCCTCCTGGGGGCTAGATTTACTTGGTATTATAGGTCAGGACATTAATAGGCAGGATGTTAAATTGTTCTTATATGCAACAACAGTGGCAAAAGTGTTAGCTCAGGAATGGAAGCAAGAAGAAATTCTGACGAAAGTAGAATGGCAGATAAAATTAATGGACTATGCAGAATTGGATAAAATGACAGGAAGGATTCAAAACATGCGGGACCAGAGATTTACAGAAGATTGGTTGAAATATATGAACTATTTGAAGAGCAATTGTAACCAACAAATTACGCTAGTAGGACTACAAGAAGTTCTGTAAAGAGAAAAATATGAAACGTTGCAAAGTAGAAAAAGAAAAGAGATATCAGTTATGAGATTTAAATGTAATAGGGAAAGTAAGAAATGTATATTAAGAGATTAGATTGGAAAATTTTCAGACAGGATTGATGGAAGTCAAAATATTGTATAAGATGTAAAAGTATGTTTAATTACTGTTGAAAATGATATGTTAAAAAGCTAATAAAAAAATTTATATATAAAAAAAGAAAGGCTCCTTCTTGCAGGCTCTTAACGAAGCATGCAAAATATCACGGGCCCCTTGCAGGTTGCAGTCTGGTTGGCAATGGGTTTCCTGTGCCTCTGAGCCACAGGGCCTGCAAACCCGAGGGAGCTGTCGCTGCATCGCCAAACTGTCAACCACTGCTGAGCTGTGGTCTCTGCTGCTCCCCGTGTTGCAAACAAGGACGACCTGCTATGTTCATGCGCTCAAAGGTCAAAAGGCACACAGGAAGCTGAGTGCGACATTCTCAATCAGGCTCCCCCTAACATGACTCTCTTTGTTTCCAGTACTGTAAGAACAGAGGCGGATTTAGGGCATCGCGGGGGCCAAGGACACACCTTCCCGCTTCCGTCCCGAAGCCTAGTTAAGTGCTGGGCAATTTTGTTGTTGTTTAGTCATTTAGTCGTGTCCGACTCTTTGTGACCCCCTGGACCAGAGCACGCCAGGCACTCCTGTCTTCCACTGCCTCCTGCAATTTGGTCAAACTCATGCTGGTAGCTTCGAGAACACTGTCTAACCACCTCGTCCTCCGTCGTCCCCTTCTCCTTGCGCCCTCCATCTTTCCCAGCATCAGGGTCTTTTCCAGGGAGTCTTCTCTTCTCATGAGGTGGCCAAAGTATTGGAGCCTCAGCTTCAGGATCTGTCCTTCCAGTGAGCACTCAGGGCTGATTTCCTTCAGAATGGAGGGGTTGGATCTTCTTGCAGTCCATGGGACTCTCAAGAGTCTCCTCCAGCACCATAATTCAAAAGCACCAGTTCTTCGGCGATCAGCCTTCTTGATGGTCCAGCTCTCACTTCCATGCATCACTACTGGGAAAACCATAGCTTTAACTATATGGACCTTTGTTGGCAAGGTGAAGTCTCTGCTTTTTAAGATGCTGTCTAGGTTTGCTGTAGTGCTGGGCAATACAGCTGCAAATAAAACGTTTTAAGTGAGTTTTAAGTGCAATATACAATGTGACACTAGATGGCGATGGTGAGCCTTATGGAAAAGTCAGTGTATTTATTTTTTAAAACGACAACGCTAAAACAGAAGCAGCATTTTCAAAATGGTTTTTATATGTGTGTAGATTCCACCCTGGGATGTGGGTGGCGCTGTGGTCTAAACCACAGAGCCTAGGGCTTGGCGATCGGAAGGTCAGCAGTTCGAATCCCCGCGACAGAGTGAGCTCCCATTGCTCGGTCCCTGCTCCTCCCAACCTAGCAGTTCAAAAGCACATCAAAGTGCAAGTAGATAAATAGGTACCACTCCAGTGGGAAGGTAAATGGCGTTTCTGTGCGCTGCTCTGGTTCGCCAGAAGCGGCTTAGTCATGCTGGCCACATGACCCGAAGCTGTACGCCGGATCCCTTGGCCAGTAAAGCGAGATGAGCGCCGCAACCCCAGAGTCGGGCACGACTGGACCTAACGGTCAGGGGTCCCTTTATATTTATCTTTAGATTCCACCCTAGAGTCCTCCTGCCACCTTCCCAAAGCCTAGTTATCATGTTCCCAGCTTTGGGAAGGAGGGTGCTAGATCCCTGCCAAAGACTTGTGTCTCCTTCCTAAATCCCAGTGCCTCCCTTACCAAGTTTTGGGAAGGGGGCACAAAGAGAGGTGCCAAATGTTGGCCTTGCACAGGGTGCCATGTTGCCAAGCTCTGCCCCTGATAAGAACGTAAGAGGGGCCTGCTGGATGAGGCCAATGGCCCACCTGGTTAGCATCCTGTTCTCACAAAGGCCAAGCAGATGACTGTAGGAAATTCGCAAGCAGGATTCGAACTCAGGAGCACTCTCGCCCCTCCTGCCATTTGCAGAAAGTTGTATTCAGAAGCATTGCTGCCTCCAACAGTGGAAGCAAAGGAGAGCCATTGAGAACCCGCTCCTCCTCGTTTGTGATTATACCTAAAATCACAAACGATATTCCTGGCAATCAAAGGAAAGTATTCCTCCATGTGACAACGGTTGCCAGGATGCTCACAGCAAAAAATGGGAAAGGGAGAAAAATTCCATCCATGAAAGAATGGCAAGTTAAATTTTGTGAATATATAAATCTGGCAAGACTCACAGCTTTCATAAGGGGACAATCGGACCAAAAATTGTTAAAAGAATGGGGATGTGCTAAAGAGTCTATGAAAAAGCATTGTTCTGGAGTAAGCATATCGGTATGCAACGAATGAAGCTTTGCAGGGTTAAAGAAAGAGAAAAATGGTGTAAAAAGTATAAAGATAGAAGTAATCTACATTAGACACAACAACTTAGAAAGAGTAAAAATTTCGAGGTCTTAGAACAAAGGAAGGAAGTCAATACGTGTATATGTATGTAATGACTAGATTAGAATGATGATATGGTTTTATTTGTAGATGTGTGTGTTTTTGTGTGTTTTTGTGTTCTTTTTTCTTTTGTGTTCTGTTTTTTCTTCTTGTTGTTTGTACTGTTTTATTTTGGATTCGATGTTTGTAATTTTTGTTGTAATTTTGCATTGAAAAAAAGAGAGACCGCCCTCTCCTCTTTTATCTTGAATGGCAGCCATGGCTGCTTCCTGTGGGAGGGAGTTCCACAGTCTCACTATGTGCTGCACGAAGGGCTTTATTTTATCTGTCCTGAATCTTACAACATTCAGCTTCATTGGCTATCCACAAGTACCAGTTTGATTATGCCAGTTATAACCTCATAAATTTCTAGCATGTCGCCTCTCCCTTCTCTTTTCTTCTCCTAGTCCTACAGACCCTCCAAGTGTCCCTGTTTTCCAGGGACGGTTCCGGATTCACAGAAGCCATTTCGGTTTTTTATTTGATCCCTTAATGTCCCCCTTTTCCTTAGCGCGTCCCTGTTTTCGTTGGAGAAATGTTGGAGGGGATGGAGTTATCTGACCCCCACAAACCATCTGAAGGCAGCCCTCTATAGGGAAGTTTTAAAATGTTTAATGTTTTATTATGTTTTTATATATGTTGAAAGCTTCCCAGAGTGTCTGGGTCAACCCAGTAAGATAGGCAGGGTATAAATATAAAATCCACAACAACAGAATTTCAACAGAAGTAGCTCATAAAGTTCATAAAGTTCTAGCTACTACTATGCTATAAGATCCACTGTCCTGTGATATCATATGTGAGTCTGTACTACTGATGAAGCCCAGGGCGGCAAAACAAGGCTAATATTCCAGAAATCCTTGTCTTAGACTCTGTGGAACTGCAACAACCCTTCGTACGGATTGTTGGGCTCTATGAACAGACAGGTGGAATAGACTTTTTCCCTTATACATAAACTAATTAGAGAATGAACTTATCCACTGGGTCTTCTGCTTTTTTCGTTGAACTTTATGACCTACTTTTGTTGAAATCTACAATTCAATACAATGAATAGTATATATTATTTTTTTCAAACGTACAGCCGGTTACGTCTTGTGTGTTTATTGAATGTTTCACGTAACCGGAGGTTAGTTTTTGTTTTGTCCATTCCCAACAGCAAGGGCTGGCTGGCTGGGCCCCCTCACCTGCTTGCTTGCTTATTCCATGGCTGCCTCAGCTCCAGGCAACCAGCACCCGCTGGCCAGCCCCAGAGGCACCATTCGCCTGGGGAGTTTGCAGCCAGGGCTGCTGCATCAAACAGCTGTGCAAGCCTTTGGGAGGCAGAGATGCGAGAGGGCATAAGAGGAGGGAGGGAAGGAAAGAGGGACAGAGGCCAGTGTTGTCTGTGGCACCCCTGACCATCCTTCAAGGCACCCCAAGGTGCCACGGCACACAGGTTGAAAACCACTGCCATAACTAACCTGGGCCCTGTTACCTAAAATAAACCCACTCAGTCTTGCCACAGCCTGATGCTTATCAGCTTGTGGTGACACAGAGGCGGAATTTTTCAGTGTTTGCCCCAGTGTTACAAAACGCAATCCCTGCTCCATCAGTTTGGGCGTTTTGATGGTTCTGAAGACTTACCTGCTTATGGAAATTCCCTTGGTCTCTCAACCAGAGTCTGGTGTTTTAAAGGGATTGTCTTACTGTATGTTCTAGTTGCAGGTGCTTCTATTTAATGTTTGTGTAAATGGTTTTTACACTTTGAAAACTACTGGGAAGCCTTTTAAAAAAAAAATTAAACTGAACAACACTTTTATTTTCTTGACCTTGTTTTTTTGTTGCTGTTAGCAGCTCAGGAAAAAATACCTTTGTAAAAGGAAAGGGAGAAGGTGAAGTCAAATGAATTTTTAAAATGCAGTTGGAGGGCTAGCATCGCAGGATGTTCATGCCCCAAAACTGGTGCCTGAAGCAACTCATGGTCCCATCAACCCATCTCCTCCTAACTAAACGAAGTCACAGTCGCTGCCCCTCATGAAGATGCTGGGGTTACGCTAGATGATTCTTTGAATCCCTTGTAACTCTGCAATTCTGACGTTAAAACAGACTGGATAATCCAACCTCTCGTCCATAGAAACTAAAGATCAAGAAACATTTATTGATCGGAATTGTGTGATAGCTCAGTTGGTAGAGCACAAGGCTCTTAATAATAATTTATTATTTATACCCCACCCATCTGGCTGGGTTTCCCCAGCCACTCTGGGCAGCTTCCAACAAAATATTAAAATACAATAGTCTATTAAATATTAAAAGCTTCCCTAAGCAGGGCTGCCTTCAGATGTCTTCTAAAAGTCTGGTAGTTGTTGTTCTCTTTGACATCTGGTGGGAGGGCGTTCCACAGGGCGGGTGCCACCACTGAGAAGCCCCTCTGCCTGGTTTTCTGTAACTTGGCTTCTCGCAGTGAGGGAACCGCCAGAAGGCCCTCGGCACTGGACCTTGGTGTCTGGGCAGAACGATGGGGGTGGAGACGCTCCTTCAGGTATACTGGACCGAGGCTGTTTAAGGCTTAATCACAGGGCTGTGGGTTCGAGCCCAGCATTGGGTGAAAGAGTCCTGCATTGTAGCAGGTTGGACTAGATGAGCCTTGTGGTCCCTTCCAACTATAATTCTATAGTTCTAGGATACCCCTCCTCTTATAAAAAAGCTAATGGGACATATGTGATTCTTCATATCCTTTTAGTCTCACAGCAGGATTTAAAGCTTCAAAGGGCATAAATTTAGGGCGCTTCTCTCACTCTAAAGCGGCTCTTGCCAACCTGGTTCCCTCCAGATGTTTTCGGACTACAACTCCTGTCACCCTCAGTCACGGGGGTGTCATGGCTGGGACTGGAAAGCACTGAAAGCCCCAAACATCTGGGGGATATTGGAGGATGCTCTAAAGCATTGCTGCCGGTTTGGACATGGATGTATTTATGGCATTTATATCCCAACAAGGAACTTAAGATGGCGACATAGCTCCCGCCCTCCTCATTTGGTCCCCACAACAACCCTGAGAGGTAGGCTAGGCTGAGAGGCAGGCACCAGCCCCCCCAAAGGTCACCCACTGAGCTTCATGGCCAAGTGGAGATTTGAACCCTGGTCTCCCAAGTCCTAGACCGGCACTCTGATACACCACACTGGCTCTTCTGAAAAGGCTGAGCCTTTCACTCCCTCCTCTGCCAAGTCCAGCTTACGAAGCAGAGAGCCACCTCTGAAAATGGGATGTGCTCAATGCATTGCCTGGCCCCTAACTGGATGGGTGCTTGGGGCAGCAGCATCTCAGAACATTTCCTTGGAAATAAATCCTCTGGGATGCTCATCCCAAGCCAAGCGTGCCCGGGGTCGCAGCCTTAAGACAACTTTTAGAGGCGCGGAGAACCGCCACAGTTCAGGTTACTTACTTTAGCAGTGGGGGGGACAGAGGCAGGCAAAGAGCATCTCTGCAATCGGCCCCAGCGATCGGAATCCCTTGATCGTTTGGCTTGGCCTCACCGTCTTCTAGAATAAAAGGTCAGGTCCCAGCTTCCTGGGTGGCTGCAAGCAGCTCGGTCGCACGGCTGACTTTCCCAGGGTGGGTGGCTGCCTCTGAGCGGAGGCCACATGCGCCCTGTGGCACAGCCTGCTTCCTGCCCGCATCGCCCAACTGCACGCTGCTTTTCAAAACCAAAAAAATGAAAAGCAAAAGTACCAGCGGCAGGTAGATGCGACCAGAAGTGCGCTCCGCTCCCCACCCCCTTGTGGAACATCTCAGCAGGGCCTCACCCCTTGGAGGGTAGGTTTTTCAATGTCTGAGGCAGATGAATGAAACTTCCATGTGCAGCCGCAGTGTATCTCTGAAAGTCAGCTGCTGTGAGAGGTGGGGTGTTGTTCATTCCCACCTTGCCTATGTGCTTCCCAGAAGCGGCTGGCCAATAATAATAATAATTTATTATTTTTACCTCACCCATATGGCTGTGTTTCCCCAGCCACTCTGGGCGGCTTCCAACAAAGATTAACAATACATTAAAATGTCACCCATTAAAAACTTCCCTGAACAGGGCTGCCTTCAGATGTCTTCTAAAAGTCTGGTACAGTGGTACCTCTGGTTACATACTTAATTCGTTCCGGAGGTCCATTCTTAACCTGAAACTGTTCTTAACCTGAAACACCACTTTAACTAATGGGGTCTCCTGCCGCTGCTGCTGCGTGATTTCTGTTCTCATCCTGAAGCAAAGTTCTTAACCCGGGGTAATATTTCTGGGTTAGCGGAGTCTGTAACCTGAAGCGTATGTAACCCGAAGTACCACTGTATTGTTTTTCTCTTTGACATCTGGTGGGAGGGTGTTCCACAGGGTGGGGGCCACTACTGAGAAGGCCCTCTGCCTGGTTCCCTGTAGCTTTGCTTCTCGCAGTGAGGAAACCGCCAGAAGGGCCTCGGCGCTGCACCTCAGTGTCTGGGCAGAACGATGGAGGTGGAGACGCTCCTTCAAGTATACTGGACCGAGGCCATTTAGGTCAGCACCAACACTTTGAATTGTGCTCAGAAACCTACTGGGAGCCAATGTAGGTCTTTCAAGACCGGTGTTGTGTGGTCTTGGTGGCCACATATAATATATATAAAAAAGATGCTGTGTTATGTTGACATATGGTTTGACCCAGCAACTGCGAGGTAAATTAAGAGCTCTGTGCTAGTAACCTCATCCTATTTCAGGCCAGAGGAAGAGCAGATTATTTCCCATGCTTTCTGGGGCCAAAGAGGGGCCCAGTATTATTTGGTGGGAAGGAGAAGGCTCCGATATGAAAACCTTTCCCTAGTAATATCAGAGAATCACAAGCCACCCTTTGAAACATGTCATCTACCACACATAAATGTAGCCTGAATACTTTATTGTGGATGCAAAATATGAGGTTCCTTTCCAGAAATCGGTTCTTCTTTTGTAAGGAACAGGTAACTAACAGACGGACAAAGTAACCTTTAGTTCCCACTTACTAAGGGTGGCAAGCGAGGGTGGTCTCAGGAGTGAATGATGACTGGCACAATACCTGGGGAATCAGGACTCTTGCTTCTATTCCCCAATTGGGAGCTTCGTCTGGCAAGCCTTCCCCATGAGAACTAGAAACCTGCTCAGCATTTAAGAGCAGGAGAAGCTGGTGCTTCCAATCTTCCATAACGCTTTGGGCATAGCATGTGCCCTGTGGTTTACATGGACCTGGAAGTAGAACCCGCTGTCATGTGCATATCTGTACTGCCTGATTCTGAGCACATTTACTTAGAATAAGCACCACTGGATTCAGTGGTTCTTTGTCCTAGATTATTATTATTTTTTAAAAAGCAAAACAAGCATGGCAGCCTTAAACAAGAATGCTGGCATGTTGAAGAACCTGACAAGACCCAGTCACCTTAGCAAAGTAGTAGCTTTTTCAGATTAAGTGAGGATAACATCCCACTCTGTTTTAAACAGAGGGCTGAACGTATTGCACCCAGTAGGGTGGGATTTGGCACCTAGCTCAAATACAGCACATTTAATGGGCAGAGATTAGGAGAGACTTCCTTACGTTTGTCTCTATGGCACTATTCCTCCTTTACTTTACCAAAGGTGTCATGGGCTTTGAAGGCACTCGAACTCAGGACGCAAGGAAGAAATGTGCTAAGAGGAAGGCACGCTTGGCAAATCCACACCGTAACCAACTCCCGCCCGGAAACCTATGTCCCCACAGTGGAAGGACGTGTGGGTCCAGAATTAGCCTCCACAGTAGTTACTTACGGACTCACTGTTAAAACCGTGTTTATGGAAGACAATCTTACTCGGCTATGAGGGATCGCCAAAGATTGCTTCTTTAGAAATGGGAAACGGAAGGAGAACAAGATGCCTTTCTAACAAAATTCAAGTTTGTGGGGGGAGAAATGTAACAGGAATTTAAACCGAGTGGCTGCTCTTCTTCTGGCCCCCAGTGCTTTTTACAGGGTAGATTTATCTCTGTTAGATGGCCCAGGCACAGCTGAAGAAAACCAGGCCACTTCCTTGCTGGGGAATTATATTTTGCAAACCCGACTGCAAACGAAGATGCACCGTCTATCACACATGCAAAAGCGCACAAACTAGAACCTGAGCTACGTAAAAAGTCCCAAGACCCAGAAAGCAAAGGAGTCAGCATGACAATTGTTCTTTTAACTCAAAATAATCTTTACAAACCTGAAAGGAAACGTGCACAGGAAGCTACACAGATGTCTAAGCCTGCCCCGAAACGGAGAACCCACCACTGCTCTTCTCCTCAGCAGAGCATTCTTCCTGAGACCAAACAGCTTACCCACTTCTCTGATGCTATCTCTCCTGCGGGGCTGCAGGAGTGAGCAAGAATGATAGCGGCTTTTCTCTGCTCTGCTGTCAGTTCTGACGGAAGGCAAATGCTTCAGAAGGGGGTTGCATGAACACAGAAGAACTCACCACCTGATGGTTGTTCTTCGGGGGGTGGAGGGTAGACGTCACCTGAAAAGCCTCTTGCACTCCTTCCTCCACCCCGTCCGTAGGATTTCAGACTAGATTTGGGAGCGTGGCAGTGCAGGCTCAGCATGCGCATGGAGGCCGCACGTGACCAGCTTTGCACACCGTTTCAGACTGCAAAGCACGTGGCTGCCCCCATGTTGTTGGGACTCCAACTCCCATCAGCCGCAGCCAGTGGTCAAGGATGATGGGAACTAGAGTCCCAACAACATGGGGACGGCTGCACCTCTGATTTAAGGAGAACCTACAGGAGGCAGTTCTGCCTGCAAACTTGTCGGGATTTGATGGGAGAGAGCACAGGGACTATAGGCCAAGAATCCTCCAAGAACTGAACTGCTGCTCGTGTGGGCCAGCGAGAACAGCCAGCCTCCCTCCAAGCTTCTTTTCACATGGCTGTTAAACCCTCCCTACCCAGGAGTTGCACAGGGAGGCATTGCTGCCACACTTCTAGCACCCGACTATTGGCGCAGATGCCAAGCACGAGACTGCAGCAGTTCCTTCCGCCAAGTCAGGAGGACTGCACGGGTGCTAGAGAACCACCTTATCTCTTCCTTCTTCTCGTGGTGCTTTGTTGAGAGTTGGATGGGGAGATCACCCACCACCAAGAAGTTGCCAAGGGAGGCAGAGAGGCGGAGACAGACAAGGAAACGGCCAGAAGAAGGGCAGGAATCTGCTAGCGGCTCCCATGCCTGATTAACGTTCTCTGCAGCTCCAATGTAGGTGCATCACCATGTAGCTTTTCTCTTTAGAAAGCCAATTATGCATAACAAAAGAGAGGCAGTGACGTGGCCAACACTCATCAGGCCCTGTCAGGGATGATAGGAGCTCAAGCCCAGAGACACCTAGAATACCCCATGCTGGCTACCTTTGCATTCAGGTGTCCATGGCTCTGGGCCACCCACCTCATCCTCAGAACCTGCCTTTCAGCCCTGCTGTGCAGTCAGGGCAAAGTAAGAGCAGGACTAGCCTGTCTGCCAGCTCATGAGATAGCAAGGTCTCCCTCCTTGCACACTTGTAGAACAGCATGGCTGCTCCAGACCAGTGAAAATGGCCCGGCCTGACGAAGGGCGGGAGAGAAGGAGACAGGCTAGAACTCGGTCATTTTCTTGTGGGTGTTGGCTTTCTTCTGCTCTCGCTGGAGACTGGCCTCCTGAGCCCGCAGCTCGCTCAGTCTCTTGTGGGCTCCGGCAAGCTTCTCCTCCAGCTGAGCTGCGGCAACCGTGTGCCTGAAAGCCCCAAACCCAGAGAATTAGAAGGATGTCCTGAGAAAAGGAACATGCACAGGGAGGTGCCTACTCTATCCCCCTCCATCCCTCCATCCCTCCAATTTCTGGGCACCACAATTTAAGGATATTGACAAGCTGGAAGGTGTGCAGAGGAGGGCAACCAAGATAATCAAGGGTCTAGAAGCCAAGCCTTATGAGGAACGGTTGAAGGAGCTGGGTATGTTTAGCCTGGAAAAGAGGGGAGCTATAATAGCCATCTTCAAATATCTCAAGTTTATAAAGCATTCCTCATGCTTAATTTCGCAAGCAGCCGTCTCAGGCCCACTTGGGTTCTAGATACAAGTACTAGGTCATCAGCATACATTAAGACTGAGAGTTTTTAGTCGAGAATTGTGACAGGGGCAAACTATAGGCCCTCCAGTTCTTTAACCATGTCATTAATATATAAATTAAACAGGAAACGTGCCAAAATGCATTCCTGTTTGACTCCAGTAATGGTCTTAATTCTAGTGGTGAGATGGCCAGATCCACCTTTACTTGTATCGATGTGTCAGTGTATAATGTTTTGATGAGAAATAATAGACGGAGGTCTATATTTGTCTTTTCCAATTTTTGCCTTGGGACCGTATCGACTTTAGGTCAATAAAAGCGACATATAATTTTTGCTTCAAATTATGGATGTACAGTATTTACATAGCAGAAAGTTCATCACAAAGCACTGGTCCAATGTGGATTTCCCTCTTTGGAAACCTGCCTGGACTTCAGATAGGGGGTAGGACTCGAACCAATGGCTTCAAGTTACACAAAAGGAGATTCCAACTAAGCATCAGGAAGAACTTTCTGACAGGAAGACAGTGGAATGGTCTCCCTCAGGAAATATGGACTCTCCTGCCCTAGGAGTTTCTAAGCAGAGGCTGGATGGCCATCTGTCAGGGATGCTTTAGCTGAGATTCCTGCATTGCAGGGGGCTGGACTAGATGGCCCTTGTGGGTCCCTTCTGACTCTACAGTTCTCTGATTCTGTGATGCAAGAGACTCATGCTCTTCCTGATGTTTCGGACGACAACTCCCATCAGCCCCAGCCAGCGCTCCTGAAATATTTCCAGCTAAGCCAAAAATATTGGGAAGCCAAAACCCATGGCCTCCATTCTAGATCAGATGCCACATGCAGAATCGAAAGGTCTCATTACCTCCCGATGTTGCGTGCCAGGGCTTCCTGGATCCCGCGGATGTCCTTCTGGGTTTGGTCGATTTTCTCCACCGTCTGGAAGAGGCGGACGCTCAGAGCTTTCTTCGTGCTCTTGCTGGCGTGGTAGATCTCCTTGCTGCTCCTCTCTAGGGGAGCCAGGCCTGCCTCCTGCTCACTGAGGTCCTGGCCCTGAAGCTTCTCATTCAGGAAGTCAAAGACATTTCGGGAGGGCTTTGGGCCCTGCCGGGGAGGCCGGGCGGCTCGGTTGCCTTTCGCCCTCCGTTTTCTGGGCTTGGCTGGATCAATCTTCCCCTCCCTTTTCTTCTGGAGGATCTCAGCACAATCGTCCAAGGACTTGCCTTTGGGCAGCACAACTGCTAAGACCGGCTCCACTCTGCCCTCCGAATTCTTTCCCAAACCTGAAGCAGGAGGAGAGTCATGGATGGAGGACTTGACCTGGCATGTGTAAGAGACACTTGGATGGATGAAGCAGACGGGCCTGTCCTTGCTGCTGCTTGTCCACCAGGTTTCTCTTACGCAGGTTTCTCTTTGCAATGATTTTTAGGAAGTCATTAGCTTGCATCAGGCATCCTACTCATTAGCTACTCCTAGTCATTAGCTTGCATCAGGTGTCCCTACCGGGAGTCATTTTGGACTCACAGCTGTCCATGGAGGCGCAGGTCAATTCCGTGTCTGGGGCAGCTATCTACCAGCTCCATCTGGTACGCAGGGTGAGACCCTCCCTGCCCGCGGACTGTCTGGCCAGAGTGGTGCATGCTCTGGTTATCTCCCTCTTGGACTACTGCAATGCGCTCTACGTGGGGATACTTTTGAAGGTGACCCGGAAACTACAACTAATCCAGAATGCGGCAGCTAGACTGGTGACAGGGAGCAGCTGCTGAGACCATATAACACTGGTCCTGAAAGACCTACATTGGCTCCCAGTACGTTTCCAAGCACAATTAAAAGTGTTGGTGCTGATCTTCAAAGCCTTAAATGGCCTCGGCCCTGTATATCTAAAGGAGTGTCTCCACCCCCATCGTTCAGCCCGGACACTGAGGTCTGGCTTTGGAGGTTCCCTCCTTGCGAGAAGTGAGGTTACAGGAAACCAGGCAGAGGGCCTTCTCGGTGGTGGCGCTCGCCCTGTAGAATGCCCTCCCATCAGATGTCAAGTAAACAAACTACTCTCTGACATTTAGAAGACATCTGAAGGCAGCCCTGTTTAGGGAAGTGTTTAATGTTTGATGTTTTATCGTGTTTTTAATGTTCTGTTGGGAGCTGCCCAGAGTGGCTGGGGAGGCCTGGCCAGATGGGCGGGGTATAAGTAATACAATTATTATTATAATTACTTCTACTACTACAGTGGTACTTTGGTTTAAGAACTGCTTAGTTTATGAACAACTTGGATTAAAAACGCTGCAAACCCGGAAGTAGGTGTTTAGGTTTGTGAACTTTGCCTTCGAAGCAAAACATGTTCTGCTTCCTGTTGAGTGTGTTCCATTTGTAAATTGAGTCCCCCTTGCTATGGGAAAGAACGCCTTGGTTTAAGAACGCTTTGGTTTAAGAACAGACTTCCGGATTAAGTTTGTAAACCAAAGTACTACCGTATTATTATTATTATTATTGGCACAAGCAGAGAAATTACTTGGATAAGTTGCAGAGACAACCACCTTTTGCGCACATGCAAATGCTTACCTTTGCCAAACTCATACCCCATCTGAGCAAGGAGTTTGGAGCCAATGCCACGCGTATGCGCCTCCCAGCTGCCGAAGGAGGAACTGCAAGAGGAGGGCCCTTCCCCATTCTCAGGCGTGCTGGAGTCGATAACTGTGAGGGCACAAGAGGAGGTTTAAGTGGGGGAGGGCAGCAGCACTGGCAAAACCAAGCAGGCTGGGATACCTAATGCAGAATCTTGGAAGCAGGAAGAACCACCGGCTGCTCTCTGAACTTCTGGCTGCCTTGAGGACTAGAGTTTGTTAAATGCCCTAATTATTCCAGCCAGTGTGGTGCAGTAAGGAGGATGTCAGATTAGGACCTGGGAGACTAGGGTTCAAATCCGCACTCAGCCATGAACCTCACTGGGTGACCTTGGGCCAGTCACATCCTCTCAGCCCACCCAGCAGGGCTGTTTGGGGGAATAAAATGGGGAAGAGGAGAACCATGTATTCCACATTAAGCTCCTTACATAAATTGCATTTATGATTACATGGATATGGTTTGGCTTTCTGGCCACCAAAAGCAGCTGCCAGCTTGCAGACAGCTTTTACATTACTGCCTGTCACTGCCTCTTCAATTTACACGCAGGAGATCCCAGGTTCAATGCCTAGTAAGACCAGGAAAACACTTAACTCTGAAATCCTAGAGAGTCGCTGAGCTAGAGGGACAAAGACAGCTTCCTTTATTCCCCCTTTTAACAATATTTCCTTCCCCTTGCAAACTTATTTCTATGAAAGTGCTGGCAGAGCATTTTCAGCCTCTTCATAAAACCACAGTTTCCTGGTATCTCTGGGGCACATGCATTTTTAAAGTTCCTCTAAGTTTACAGCGCAGATACGGCACTACATTCCAATGGTCATTGAACTCCATTTGCCATTTCTTCTCAGCCACAACTCCGGAGGAATCAAATTTCCTGGGGTTCGTTGGCTCCAGATATTGCTTTGGTCCTTTTTTTAAAGACTTGCTGTGCGCGGAACAAACCTTTACTGTTTTTGAGGGCGAGGTGACCTTGGCTAAAGCGAGCCACTTTGCAGATAAAAACAGCACACAAATCTCCAGCATTCCAACACGCCCACAGGTAGCGGGCCCAAGATGATGGAGACAATCCTTTCTCCGAGAGATTAAAGAGTGCAGTTACACTAAGTGAAAGCAGATGTTCAGAGCAAAGGAGGAATCTCCCCACCCCCCCAAGAAGTCCTGTGAGGCTTCAATGCCCACACCCTATACCAGGGGTCAGCAAACTTTTTCAGCAGGGGGCCAGTCCACTGTTCCTCAGACCTTGTGGGGGGGCCAGACTATATTTCTTTGGGGGAAATGAACAAATTCTTATGTCCCACAAATAACCCAGAGATGCATTTTAAAGAAAAGGACACATTCTACTCATGTAAAAAAATGCTGATTCCCGGACGGTCCGCGGGCTGGATTTAGAAGGTGATTGGGCTGGATCCGGCCCCCAGGCCTTAGTTTGCCTACCCATGCATTATACCTTTGGCATATCCGGCATCATCCACTTCATCGCCTTCCGACTCCGATGAGGATGAGCTCTCCTCGCCACGGAGGGGTGGCATAATGCCGTCTCCCTCCACAACCGCTTCTTTCAGGAGCAGCGAATCAAATTTCACCGTGTAGTAACCGCTGTCAATGTCTGAGGAAGGGAAAGCGAAACGGTTATGCTGCAATTCAAGGCGTCAAGTAGGGTAAAGGTAAAGGGACCCCTGACCATTAGGTCTAGTCGAGGACGACTCTGGGGTTGTGGTGCTCATCTCGCTTTATTGGCTGAGGGAGCCGGCGTACAGCTTTCGGGTCATGTGGCCAGCATGACTAAGCCGCTTCTGGCGAACCAGAGCAGCGCATGGAAATGCCGTTTACCTTTCCGCCGGAGTGGTATCTATTTATTTACTTGAAAGTGAAGTGCTTTCAAACTGCTAGGTTGGCAGGAGCAGGGACTGAACAATGGGAGCTCATAGCGTCACGGAGATTCGAACTGCCGACCTTATGATCGGCAAGCCCTAGGCACTTTGGTTTAGACCACAGCGCCACCCGCGTCCCATGTACAATTAGGAGAAGCTCCCCCCCCACCCATAAAGCTCAAATGTCAAGATACACATTCCTCACAACTCCTCAGCAAGAAGTGAGTGCAAGAAACCGTTTCAGATCAGTACCTTTTGATGCAATGTTGGTCTGGGAGTAAACTCCACTGAACTCAGTGGACCTTGCTTCTGGATAGACGTGCACAAGACTGAACTGTACATCGATTTATATATCCACTGTATATATGAACTGGTATAGCATTGTGACTTTGTTTCCCCAGTTCCTGATGGGCTATTTTAATATACTTTACTTTTTAAAGGGTATGACATTAAATGCGTCCTTAAAGTACAGGAGGCATTTTTTTTTAACCACTTCCCCCCACCCCATAGCTGTCAACATTTCCCTTTTTAAAGGGAAATTCCCTTATTCCGAATAGGATTCCTCGCAAGAAAAGGGGAAAGTTTACAGCTATGCCCCCCCATACATTAGGAAAAGCACTTTGGTGGAGCAAGTGCCCTGCATACGAAACAGTTCAGGTCCCAGTTCTCCAGTTAAAAAGGACTGTGGGTATAAAGCCCAAAGAAAGAAACATATGCTTGTGCCCAAAATCCTGGAAAGCTGTTGCCAATCAGAGAAAATAAATCAGCTAGATGGACCAATGAACAAGCTTGGAATATTGCAGCTTAGTTACTACCCGTGGAGTAGTAACAGAAAAGTTTGCAGGCAGCTAATGTTTGGATTTCTTTGCAAGAGTGCATCATGCAAACACCTGCATCAGAGGGGCCACTGATAGTTCGGGTGTGTCTTAGGGTCCCCTCATGCCAGACAGTGGTATCTTGCCTACCCCTGCTGCACCTATAAGTCAAGTTAGAAATAGGCATAAACCACCCTCCAACCTCACAGCAAATGTGCAAAGCGAAATAAACTCACCTGTGATTTTAGCAGCATACCAGATCCCATCCTGATGCCTTGCCAGGCAAGCTGAGCCCACAGCAAGGCAGCTGAGGTCGGGCTCCTCAAAGGGGCGCAGCTCCTCCACAGATACAACTTGCCCATGGGAGAATCTGCCGGAGGGTGGGGTGGGGGGGCAACACAAGGACAATGAATCACAATCACCAGCTGCTGGGAATCACAAACAGGGAGAGGACTGCTGAACTCAGGTGCTGTTTTCAGGCATCCCACTGACTGGCCACTGTGGGAACAGGATGCTAGACTAGTTGGTCAGAGCAAGCAGGGTTCTCCTTATATTCTTATTCAGGACCATCTATGAGAAACATTTGGCCCACCAGATGTTGATGAACTACAGCTGCCTTCATCCCTGGCCATTGGCCATTTGTGCTGGGGCTGATCAGAGGGCCAAAGGTTCCTTCCACCTGAACTGCAAGCTTCCAAGCTGCACAAAGGATACTGCAAAATTAAACTGCAGAGATGCTCAAAATTGGACCCCAGCGCCTTCCAAGTATTGTGGCCTCCACAGCCCATTTCTCTAACAGCTGGCCATGCTGGCTGGGGCTCACGGGAGATGTACTACCAGATATCTAGAGCAGGGTTTCCCTCTATTTCTGGACTACAATTCCCATCATCCCTGACCACTGGGCCCTGCCAGCTAGGGATGATGGGAGTTGTAGTCCAGAACCGGAGATCCAAGATTAGGAAATCCTGGTGCAGAGGGCAGCAGGTTGGAGAAAGCTGCCCAAAATGAAAGCGGGTATGGGGAACGCAAGCTTGGCATAGCATCCAGGTCCTTGTTGGAGGGGAGGAAGGGGAGAAGAATATTATGAAGACTTCCCTGACCCATTGGGAACCCCATCCCTACCCCTTACCCAACTCAAGAGGAATCCTAATTACCGGCAATTCTCTTTAAACCGACACTTGTCATCCAGGAAGAAGGGGCACGGCTTCAAGGATTTGTGGGTGGGGTAGAGATAGAGCACTCTGACCCCTCGGCTTCCATCTTCCATAGATTCACTCCCCACAATCATGGCATTATGGTACTCAAGGGTGCCCCAAGAACTGTAGTATGGGGCTTTCACTTTCATCCCACTGGCTTCCTCCTCCTCTTCTTCCTCTTCCTCTTCCTCCTCCTCCTCTCCTTCCTGCTCCACATCTTGAGCATCTGGGGACTCATCCTCTCCACCTATCTCGGAAATGGCTTCCTTAAAAGCGGCATATTCATCATCTGTGCTCAGTGGCCTGTCTGGCTGGAGAGGATTGGAAGATGTGGAGAGTGTCTCTGGGTCCAAAGTTGCGCAGAGCTTGCTCTTTTTCACAGAAACCAGGCTGGATTCTGTCAGTTCTATCAGCTGCTTTAAATCCGCCTGCAGTTGGATCAGGTCAGGTTCCTGTGATGGGTCCGGCACAGCTCCCAAAGCCAGTTCCACTTGCTGCAGCTGGACATTATAGGTCTGGATTGCTGCTTCCAAGCTCTCCTCATCCATTGCTGCAGAATGAAGAGGTCCCTGCCCCCTTTTGGGCTTCAGAACATCTTCAGCTTGACAGGTAGCAGTAAAACTCGATGGCAGATGCTTGCCCAAAGCAAGATCTTCTGAGCTGTCCAGCAATTCCCTCTTTGTTATCAACCAGGCACACCTCACTGCAGCAAAGGTGGGTTAGTTAAAGTTACAAAGGGTTAGAAATAAGACCACAGTATTAAAAACCAGCCCCTAGAATTTATTCAATAGATCACTTAAGGCAAGGCAGCCATTATTCCACTCTTTCAATGGGTGCAAACTTGCAGCAAGGTATGCCCCACAATTACAGCCTCTACTATTCACTGAAGCAGCCAGCGTTGCCACCTTTCTTTTACTGGTTTTTCTCCTGTGACGTTAATGGCAACCTGACTGCAGAAATGAAGCAAGCAAACCTTTCCCCATGCCTGCCTTGTGGCCCCTAACGTGGAGCCCATAGTAACCACAGCACTCCCAGCCACCTCTTGACACTCGCCAGGAACTCCTGCTGCCGCCGCAACATTCAATAAGTATGTAAGCAGAGCAAGACACCATTCCCTTGTGTCACACGATCAAAGCAGGCTAAAAGGGGAAAAAAACCTTCATTTTTGGGGGGGGGACTTTTCAAACAGGGAAAAAATACATACATATACACACATCCTTTTCCTATTAGGCAAAGATCATAAGACGACCCGGATGGTCGCCAGATTCTGTGTACAGATCTGTAAGCACAGACCATCCCCCAACCCAAACTAGTTAGTTAAGAAAATCCCCAAACTCGGTTCCATGGGTGACTCTGGGTCATCTCTCTGCAGTAGCTTATCTTAAAGTTTTACGTGTCTATACGCTTATCACATTTATAAATTTTAAATTTATTGTTGTACATTGTTTTAAATGTTTGTTTTCCTTCTGGGATTGTACCCCCAAGTATGTTTTATAAGCTGGTCTCCGACCGTAATAAATTATCTATCTAGCTACACATATATACACACATACACACTTTAATCTTTAAAATGTGGCAAATTCTTAAAAATCGGTTGCTTTGCTTTATTAATTTTTCTTTGCTTTGGGGCATCGTCCTGGAGAGCAGGATCTAAACCCTCCCCTGAAGTGATTATGTTGTGTATGGTTGTCTTTCTAGACTGAAAACTTTTGGAGATGGAGGCTCCATCCCTGAGCTGGCCCTGCGACAGCCGCTCTCTTCCCTCACCAGGCCCCGCCCCTGCCAATACTACTACTACTACTACTAATATTTATTTATTTATATCCCGCCCTCCCCAGCCTAAGCCGGGTTCAGAGCGGCTAATAATAAAGGTAACACAGCATTCTAAAATCAATTCATTTCAAAATCAAATCAAATTATTAATTATTTATTTCTTTGCTTAACAGGGTTAAAAAAAATGCTTTACAGGGTTAAAGAAAAAGAAAAACGCTGTAAAAAAGTACAATGATGGAAGTAATCTACATTAGACACAATTTAGTAAGAGCAAAAACTTTGAGGTCTTAGAACAAAGGAAGGAAGTCAATATGTGTATATGTATGTAATGACTAGATTAGAATGATATGGTTTTATTTGTAGATGTGTGTGTGTGTGTTTTGTTCTTTTTTTGTTTTCTTTTTTCGTGTTGTTTTCTTTCCTTTCTTTTCTTGCTTGTATGGTATTATTTTGGATTCAATGTTTGTAATTTTTGTTATAATTTTGCATTGAAATAATTTCTCCTTCAACCATTCCTCATCAGGCTTGGCTTCCAGACCCTTGACCATCTTGGTCACCCTCCTCTCCACACCTTCCAGCTTGTCAGTATCCTTCCTAAATTAGGGCACCCAGAATTGGACACAGTATTCCAGGTACTGTCTGAAGTTCCTCATCGCTGACTAAACTGGGCCATACACCCAATGTGGTGGGGCCCTCCCACCAGATGTCATAAAGAAGAACAACAATCAGACTTTAAGGAGACATCTGAAGGCAGCCCTCTTTAGGGAAGCTTTTAATGTTTAATAGGTTTAAACATTAAACATTAGGTTTTAAAAAATCAAATCAAATTAATGGTGGAAGAGATGGTGGAAGAAGATTGGAAGAAATTTAAAGACTACTTGCAGAAATATTGTAAAATTAATGAATGTTAAAATGATGTTGGACTGGACCTAAGTGGGCTTAGTAATAAGATTAGTAAGAATACGCAAAAATGGTTGGATAATGAGTGAAAGTATAAAGATGTAATTTGTTGAAATACTGAGTTAAATTAAAAAAGAAAAAAAGGCTAAGGATTTGCTGAACTAATGATGTGATTGGGAATACAAAAAAGGGAGGTGTGAGGAGGTCAGAGAAACAAGCTAAAGAGAATTCTAAAAATCTGGAAAATTGATTTGTTTCTAACCACTTTTTTGCGTTTGCTATGTATTTTTGTATTTCCTTTTTTCTATTCTGTTCTGTATGTTTTTTTTGTTATGACATTTTGTCTTGTTTTTTTTAAAAAAATCCTAATAAATATCTTTAAAAAAACAAAAACAAATTAATGGCACCCATTGAGCTAGAGTTCTGTGAGGAAGGGGTCAGACTCTGCCAAAACCTCCCCGAGAGACCCGGCAACCCCCCCCCCAGCTGGCCTACCTCGCAGGGTTGCTCGCAAGGGGGGCTGCAATGACGAAAGGCGCAACGCTTTGGACGTCCCGCTCGGCTACGGGAGCTCGACGACGGTAGGTAGGCCTCGCCTCCCTGGCCCCGCCAGGCTCCCTCTCAGCCCCGGCGACCCCGGCGACTCCAGGCTCCGGCAACCACACAGAGGAGCGAAGACCCAACTCTATGCCCGGAAGCCGGAAGGCGCACCAGAGACGAGCGCCGCCATCTTGGGTCCTCCAGCCTTTCCATTTCCGCTCTGACCCTGGTGCCCGGCGCGCACGTCGGCCTAAGAGGCGTGGCTTGTGAGTCTATGCGCGTCTTCGCGCGCGATGCACGCTGGGTATTGTAGTGCTGGGCTGGCAGACGACCTCGGAAGCAGCCGCGTCGTGCGGGGGAGAGGAGGACTGCGTTTCCCAGGGTGCCCTGCGCGGGGCGGCCTTTACCACAGCAGGAGGAGGAGGAGGAGGAGGGGTGGTATGAGGAAGGCGAGCAGCAGCCGTTGAAGGCGGCTTGGCTGAGGTAGCTCAGGTAAGTCGTGCGGCCTTTCAGCGACTCACCTGGGCAGGTGAGCCTGCCCCGCCCCGTCGGCCGTTACTCTTCGGCGGCCGCGGGTGGAAAGAGGTGCCGGGGCTCCTCAAAGGGGGGCGCGGGGAAGCGCCTTCTGCGCATGCTCGGGTCCATTTAAGAGGGAAACACTTCGCACATGCTCAGAGGCCCCTCGTAAGAAGAGCTCTGCAGGATGAGGCCAGTGGCCCGTCTCTCGTTCCAGCCTCCTTTTCTCACGGTGGTCGACCCATAGCTGTCAACTTTCAGATTTGAAAATAAGGGACCAGCAGCCTCACCTGTCCTGGGGAGCCTCGAAAA
>JAXCMG010000005.1:283535-314350 GCA_034642415.1 Podarcis siculus | reverse complement strand
CGAAAATAAGGGACCAGCAGCCTCACCTGTCCTGGGGAGCCTCGAAAGTAAGGGACCAGCAGCCTCACCTGTCCTGGGGAGCCTCGAAAATAAGGGATCAGCAGCCTCACCTGTCCTGGGGAGCCTCGAAAATAAGGGATCAGCAGCCTCACCTGTCCTGGGGACAGCCTACGGGATATCTAACTATCCGGGGTAGCAGCAGGAAATGGCGCTGGAATAAGGGAATTTCCCGCAAAAAAAAGGGAAGGTTGACAGCTATGGGTCGGCCAGATGCCCATTATGGGGAACCAGCAAGCAGGATCCGAGCCCAAGAGCTGCCCTCCTGTGGTTTCCACCAACTGGTACTCAGAAGCATGGAGGCAGAGAGCATCATGGCTAGCAGCCTTCAGCAACCCCCTCCTCCATGGATTTATCTAATCCTCTTTAAAAGGCGTCCAGTTTGGTGGCCAGCCCTGCCCCCTGTGGCAGTGAGTTCCACAGTTTAACTTTTTTGTTGTTTAGTCGTGTCCGACTCTTTGTGACCCCCTGGACCAGAGCACGCCAGGCACTCCTGTCTTCCACTGCCTCCCACAGTTTGGTCAAACTCATGCTGGTAGCTTCGAGAACACTGTCCAACCATCTCGTCCTCTGTCGTCCCCTTTTTCTTGTGCCCTCCATCTTCCCCAACATCAGGGTCTTTCCCAGGGAGTCTTCTCTTCTCATGAGGTGGCCAAAGTCTTGGAGCCTCAGCTTCAGGATCTGTCCTTCCAGTGAGCACTCAGGGCTGATTTCCTTCAGAATGGAGAGGTTTGATCTTCTTGCAGTCCATGGGACTCTCAAGAGTCTCCTCCAGCACCATAATTCAAAAGCATCAATTCTTCGGCGATCAGCCTTCTTTATGGTCCAGCTCTCACTTCCATACATCACTAAGTTTAACTTTAGTAAAGTGCTTTTAAAAATCTGTCCTGAACCTTCCCACACTCTGCTTCCCTGGATGCCTGCGAGTTCGAGTGTCACCAGAGAGGGAGAAAACCCTTTTTTTCTCTGTCTGCTGTGTCCATGCCATGCATAGTTTTATAAACTTCTATCCTGTTGCCTCTTGCTCACTTTTCTAAGCTGAAAAGTCTGAAACCTTTCTTCATAGGTTAGTTGCTCCATCCCCTTGATCATTTTGGCAGCCCTTTTCTGGTTCTTTTCCAATCTTACAGTAGCCTTTCTGAGCTTAGGGGGCCAAAGCTGTACACAGTACTTCAATTAAGTCTGCACTATAAATTTTTATAACAGTATTATGATATTGGCAGTCTTATTTTCAGTTCTTTTCCTATTCTTAGCATGGAATTTGCCTTTTTCATGACCACTGCACACTGGGTCAACAACTTTATGTATATCACACAAGTACAAGCATGTAAAAAGTGTAATGTAAATTCCTCCATTCCCCCACTTTGTTGCTTCACATATTAGTTACAATGCCATGATTTTTATTTAATATATTTGTCACCATTCATCCAAAGATCACAGAGCGTCTGTTATAAAAAGTGGATATGAGAGAAAGAGGTCCTGCCCCAAGGAGCTTACAGTCTTAAAATGTATTGCTGGGCTGATAAGGAGGAAAGGGGAGGGTAGATGGTCATGCAGAATTCAGTTCATCTTGTGGTGCTGGAAAACAAACACTGGGTCTGAGTCCTGCATCAAGTTCTGGTTGAGCTTAGAGGAGCTGACAAGGGGTGGGAAGCTTCAATATGCCTTGGACCTAGAGGGAGAAAATATAATTAGCGTTGTCTATAATAAATCATTTAAATTAACTGACAAACTATTTACATAATTGAAAATTCAGCCCTTTTTAATGGACCGGGGAAGCTTTTTCTGCTGTGCAGAGTCCTTTGTCCCACCTCACTAAATATTTGTTCCACCTGGGACCTTAACCCGGATGGAGATAGCTTAGCATCAGTTGCAAGTGCTCTGGTAACCTCCCGTTTAGGCAACATAGAGCTCCAGTCTCCTTAGGATTCCCTGTTTCATTTCATGTTTCCTGCAGTGTGGCTCAGCTGCTGTACCTGCAAAAACAAGATTCTGTTCAGGGATTGTATTATCACGATGACTATAAGTTATCAGTGCTTTAATGCACTGGGGGCACTGTTCCTCAGGGGACGATCAATTGTGATGTAAATGAGAAAACAGCGTTGCAAATAATTCAGCAGAAGTAACCAGCCTGCAAAAAGATACCTCCTTGCTTGCTCTGAGACTTCACAAGCATACTCACTCACATATTGCATGACATTTCTTTCTTTCCCCCCCCCCCTGTGGCTACCACAGCATTTCTGTGCACTCTGGGTTCCGTCACAGCGCCCCATTGTGCCAGAAGCAGTTTAGTCATGCTGGCCACATAACTGGAAAGCTGTCTGCAGACAAACACTGGTTCCCTCGGCCTGAAAGCGGAGATGAGCGCTGCACCCCATAGTCAAATTTGACTAGTCTTAACAGTCCAGGGGTCCTTTACCTTTTACCTTTACCTTGAAGCTAGTGCTTCAAGACTGTGATAGAAAGTGGACAACTTGCACTTTATAGAAATGTTTTAAATGCAACTTGTGCGTTCCAAGTTTGCAGTCAGCACCTGTAATTAAAACATGATACTTCAGTGACTGCTCAGTCATGTACTTGTATTCATGAAATGATCTCACACCTAAAATAATGAATGATTTAATGGCTTTCTCTGGGGTGTAGTGGTTAAGAGCAGTGGACTTGTAATCTGGTGAACTGGGTTCGATTCCCCGCTCCTCCACACGCAGCTGCTGGGTGACCTTGGGCTAGTCACACTTCTCTGAAGTCTCTCAGCCCCACTCACCTCACAGAGTGTTTGTTGTGGAGGAAGAAGGGAAAGGAGATTGTTAGCCGATTTGAGACTCCTTAGGTTAGTGATAAAGCGGGATATCAAGTCCAAACTCTTCTTCATCTTTTGTGTATGTAATTAAATACAAATTCTTGCAAAGCAAATCTAGGAATGCATGTACTCTTTTCACTAGATGCTAAACATAGTTACATGTAAGAAAGAGACCGCAGGCTTATCTGCCTTGGTTCAGAAGGCTGATGTTATCTTTTTCAAATAGGCTATATATGTTCATGGGGAAACTGCACCACCTGCAGCTGGTTCTTTTTCCATTGTGTTTTTATTTTCTAGCCGACACTGTGGTTTTGAAACATCCTCCTACCTACACCACAAGAACGTTGGTGTTGTACTGAGATGAGGCTTACTGTAGCTGAGAGTTAAAATGGCCGGGTAGTTGTAAGCGTGGCGTTGGTGCGCTCCCTGCAGGACTGGTTGCCTTCCTTCCAGCAGGCAGGTAGCAGCTGACTTGACTGCAGTCTGCATGATTAGCCCCTGCTCACATCAGTGAACATGTTTCCCCAAGGTGCAGAAAAGTCGTTCTTATGTTGTTTGGGGGGCATGCATAGGGCCTCAAGCCATGTCCTCCTGAGATGGGTCAGGAACATAATGTGCTTGTAGGGGGAGGACACATTTCTAGCAATCTAACATTTGATATTTTTGCTTGTAGGGTCAGGATGTATACACTGCTATCTGGGCTTTACAAGTATATGTTCCGAAGGGATGAATACTGCATCTTGATCCTCGGACTGGACAATGCTGGTAAAACGGTGTGTTCCAATGCTTGTTTGGTGGAGGAGGAAAGAGAACCCTCTCCTCTTCCTCGCTACCTTCTCTGGTTTCATATATCTTAATAATAATAATAATAATAATTTATTATTTCTACCCCGCCCATCTGGCTGGGCTTCCCCAGCCACTCTGGGCGGCTTCCAAAAAAATATTAAAATACTATAATACATCAAACATTAAAAACTTCCCTAAACAGGGCTGCCTACTATCTTGTAGTAATTTCCAAGGTGCTAGGTAAGATGAGTTAATCCCTAATTCTAATTTTAGGAGGATAAATCCTTCAGGCGAACAGCACACAATTAGCATCATTAGGTCAGCTGTCCAACCCCTCCCCCCCAGCTCTTCATTGGTTTGAGTTTCTAGTAATTTTCTTCCATAATAATATTTTTGTTGCAAGCAGATATAAAATTAAGGGTCTCAATCGTCTTGGGTTTTGGGGGGTAAAAGTTTGCTCAGAATTCCTGTAGCAAAGGAATCCAGTGTTCCAAGAGCAGAAGGCAAGAAAGACCAACTGAACACTGGGACTGTTTCATACAAGACTACAGTGGAAGGCAGGGGGAAATTGCTTGAACTTGGGGTGAGTCTGTTATGCCTGATTTTGGGTGATTGCCCCCATCCACCCACTGCAGTCCCATCCAACATGGCCCATGATGTTTTGTAGGTTTCACTAACCCACTGAAGAGGGGTTTTTTGCAGGGGGTGCAGAGGGAAATGAAAGATCCATTGCATGAACTTGCTTTCTGCTCTTACAGTGTTGGAGTAAAAAAAAGGTGTCTAAAGACTGCCAAATTCTGGCCTGGTTTGAAGTGGAAATGGCTTTGTGCAAGCTCTGGGAGAGGAAGTTGTGGCTGCCTTGTTTCTTGGTCGTTCTGCTGTGCGCTGAGCTCAGTCATGGGTTGGCTTAGCATGGCATTTGAATCTGGGCTCATGGTTTACAGACAAACTGTAAGACAAACCATGGCTTAGCTCAGTGAAGCAGCAGAATAATGGTTAGGGTGGGTTGTGAGACTGCACACCTCTGTCTTACTAATGCTTTATTCTGTCCCCGTGTTCTCGGTTATGGATCCCTGCCACTCTTCCCAGTTTAAATGTTAAACTCCATAATATTCCATAAAAAGGAAATTCTTATTTCAGTGGAGAGTATGTAAGATTGCTAATTTGGTCGCAGAATTTTTGGTTGTTGGCTAGCAGCAGCTAGATTTGATTGATTGCAGAGCTATAAATCTTGGAATTCCAGTTTTACAATAAAGTTTTCCTGTGTCCCAGAAAGCACTTAGTTTAACGACCTGTTTTCCTTCTCCCTCCCCTGCTTTCCATTTTTTTCCAGACCTTCCTTGAACAGACTAAAACAAGATTTAACAGGAACTACAAAGGAATGAGTTTATCCAAAATCACAACTACTGTGGGCTTGAACAGTAAGTGAATCTAGTTTGGTGAAGTGAAAATAAGGTTTAAGATGATGAGAGTTTACCTTAACGGGGTGGGGTGGGGAACTATTTAGAAAAGTTTAAAAAGGGAGTTTGAGCAGCTGGTTGAAGTATCCAAGGTCATGATATATGCATTCTGAAGATAACAGTGCTTCTCTTAAGATTGCCAGGGGGAAAAGAATACAGCTGTCCATTCACAGAGTTTTCTCTCTAGCCTATCTGATTTAATTAATGACTCTGCACTTTAACAATTTTTTTTTCATTGTGGGCACTGTCAACTCTCCCTCATTGCTTTCCCCCTATTCCTGCTTCAGGTTTCAAGTGTTTTTCATTGGCTTTGGAGCAGTGGTTTTCAAAACCGCTCTTCCTAAGGAAATAAATCAAACTTCTATCTCCCATTGAGGGGCCTTTGCATCTTGTGAAGGATTCTGGGTAGTTTTTCAGTGGTGGCTCTTGACAAACATCACCTCTGGGGGACTTTCAGATTTCTCTTTATACGGAAAAGAGGCCCATGTTGGGTTATTGTCTGTCTTCTAGTTGGCACTATAGATGTGGGCAAAGCCAGGCTAATGTTCTGGGATCTTGGAGGACAAGAGGAGCTTCAATCTCTCTGGGATAAGGTAGGGATGACGGCTGTGTGTTCAGAAATGCCTTGCCATCTTCATAATGGTCCCTTTGAAATTTGTAGCAAGAGAGCTCCCCAGTTAATTGCGCTTCCCAGTCAGTGTGAGCAGCATACAAGGAGTTGGATCCAGACGGAGTTCATTGAACTTGATCCTCACCGAAACCCAATAGGACAAGTTAATCATGACTTGACTTTTGATTTAATGGGGAATGAAGATCCACAAAGTCCGGATTCAACCCAAAGTGTATTGAGACCATCAGACAAGACTTATGCAAGGATATAGACTATGCAAATGAAATGTCTTCTCTGTGCAATCCCACTAATTTCTTTATAATAGTGTGGGTTTCTGGGAGTTGAGGGCTCTTTCATCCTAGTATTTATGTGAGCTTCAACAGTACAGCTTTTCCAGTGTTGCCTAGTGGTTAGGGTGTTGGACTAGCACTGGGGAAGCCTGGGTTCATATCTTCACTTAGCCATGGGCAAGTCACAACCTGTCAGCCTAACCTACCTGACAGAGTTACTTGTGAGGATATCCCACACTGAGTTCAGGAAGGGAAAAGGCTGGATATAAATGAAGTAACTGTGTAATTGTAGCATGGAATCAGAGCCTAGTTCAGTTAAGAGCTTTGGAAGAACAATAAATAGCTTTTATCCAGGCTGTCAAGTATTGAAAATGTAGTGTTGCTTTTTTCTAATAAAAGTGAAGTTTTACTGTCCCCATGGTTTTGTTTTAATGACCCAGGAGAGCTTTATGTTTTTACTCTGAAAAAAGTCAGTAATCTTGTTGATATCCATTGGTATGTATGTATGTACTTATTTATATTTTTGTTTAACAAACTGTATAGATAGACTGTTTAATCCTGGGAATTTAACATCTGCTTGTTATGTGCAGCTAATTTTCTTTCTGTGACCAATTTATAGCTACATACTTTGTTGCACTCTTTTGCATAGCTGCCAACGTTTCCCTTTTTTTAAGGGAAATTCCCTTATTCCGAATAGGATTCCTTGCAAGAAAAGGGAAAAGTTGACAGCAATGCTTTTGGCATAAGTCTCTGGGGCGTTAGTGCACACCTTTGGCTTCTGCTTGTAGCTCAGAGCATTCTGAAAGGACTGTGTGCTTGCTAATTTGCAGGGAGTTAATTGTGCAGGCAACTGTGAGTGGCAAGCAGCTGGGCAGGATTAGGGTTTAGTTTCTTCTGACCCTGCAGTCCCATGAAATAGGTGAGGAGAACAAGTTGGTTTAGCTCCTATGTTGTGTTTTCAGTATTATGCAGAGTCCCACGGCGTCATCTACATTATCGACTCCACCGATGAAGAAAGGCTTTCGGAATCAAAACGAGCTTTCGGTGAGCATGCGGGGAGTTTTCCTGGAATTCGTCTGTGTAGGGTGGGAGGGGCTTAAAACTTCTTGAAACAAGCAGAGTGTATTCCTGTGACTTTGCCAACCGCAAAGCAAAAGTTGAAGCCCCCAATTAAGTCCAGAGATGTCCAAGCAAAGATATGTGTTCTCCCTCTCCTTGCAGCATAACGTCATTTTAAAGGTCAGTGCAGCTAGCTGGTTACATGGTTGGCCTTTTCAACATAGCTTTCCAAATAATACGCTATCATTTATTTATTTAAGAAATCTGTATATATTGCCATTCATCAAAAGTTCACTGGCTCTTTACAATACACATAATAAATTACAAATAAACACAGACTGTAATATTTGTACAATACGAAAACCTAAAGCAGTAATATAAATAAAATTCAGAGGGTGGAATTCAGCTAGCAAGCTCCGCCACCCCACACAAGGACTTCTGTGTTGCAACAGGACTTTCTCCCTTGCACATGCTTCCCAGAATTGGCTCTTGGGATGGGAAAACACCTAGAGCAGCATGTGGGGGAAGGAGAGGGCAGATTGTTCCGTGAGGCAAGCAGAAATACTTGTGCTGATGGACCAGTCTGCTTGGCACTACGTGGACTTCTTCCCAGCAGCAGTCAAGCCGACAATAAATTCCACAACTTACGCCCTGTGAAAAAAAGACAGTCTAATAACTTCAGTTATTATCTACTCATTTCTGATGAGTTATTATCTATCTAGTTATTATCTAGTTATTATCTACTCATTTCTGATAAAATGGAATACTTGTTTAACAGCAGTTTTATAAAAATAGTGGTGGGGTAGAATCTGCAGCAGGATACCTAAAGAGCCGAAACAGCATGCAAATTCCCAGAGTTGCTAGTTTTCCTGGAACCCTTCGTTTAACTTTTTTACTCCAGATGTTCCCCTCGGCTGTGCATAGGCTACAGTTCAGTTGCGGACAATTGGATCAAAAGTGTGATATGAATGTGTAGGGGAATATCTAGGTTCCCTTACTGGAGGCCAATAATAGCAAGGCAATGAATCAGTAGCATTTGTTTGCACTTGCAATGTGGGCAACCCCAATGCAGAAGTCACTGCGAAGGGTTCAAATGTAATACAAGTGTAGATATAGCAATGTAAAATAATCAAACCCGCTCTTTAAGAACACAGTCTTAAAGCATCCTTTCAGGAACACTAACCAATTAGCAACTTGTACCTTTTTATATAAGGGACACGGGTGGCGCTGTGGGTAAAAGCCTCAGCGCCTAGGGCTTGCCGATCGAAAGGTCGGCGGTTCGAATCCCCGTGGCGGGGTGCGCTCCCGTTGCTCGGTCCCAGCGCCTGCCAACCTAGCAGTTCGAAAGCACCCCCGGGTGCAAGTAGATAAATAGGGACCGCTTACTGGCGGGAAGGTAAACGCCATTTCCGTGTGCGGCTCTGGCTCGTCAGATGCAGCTTTGTCACGCTGGCTACGTGACCCGGAAGTGTCTCCGGACAGCGCTGGCCCCCGGCCTCTTAAGTGAGATGGGCGCACAACCCTAGAGTCTGTCAAGACTGGCCCGTACGGGCAGGGGTACCTTTACCTTTACCTTTTTATATGCACATTTACTTCCCTTTGTTGCTACCCTATTTTACACAATCAGCCATTTTCATTGAAGCTTCTAAAGCATGATTTGTTGCATTCTCCTATCTTCTGATGTCTGCAAATGTTTCCTTATCTCTAACATAGCTTGATTTCTCCCTTTCGACCCTTTCAAATATGGCCTTGTTTCCTTTCCACCTAGCAGTTTCTCTTCAATACAGTTTAACTAAACGATTTAACTATTTCAGTCCCTACAAATGTCCTCTTGCCACTGAGTCCTCAGTGCAAAAGTGTTTTCATTCTGACATACACAGGATCTCTGTTAACGGCCTGTTCCAGAGAGGAACTTGTAGTCATTTTATTCCTCCCTGGTCTTCTTTTGCTCCCATACTTTGCTGAGCTAAGTCAAGGTTCGGCTTAACTTGCCATCCAAATGTATGTTTGTGGTTAAGCTCACCTCCTTGACTACAAGCTGTGGCCAAGGATATAACCCAGTTCTCTTCTCCCTTTCATCTTCCTCACAGAGAAGATGATAACTAGTGAAGTCCTGGAAGGTGTTCCATTGTTGGTTCTGGCAAACAAGCAAGACGTGGAGGTGAGATCATCATTTGTTTCAAAATCGTTCCCAGTTAGTGGTTTAAAATTTCGAATTAGTATTTCAGGACTACTTTTCTATTGCCCTCTTAAGTAGCTAGCAAAGTTGAGCACAGCTAAAATATAAAAGCAACAATAAGGGGGAAGAGAATGGCATAAGAACTTAGCAGCAACAAATCTATAAAATGGAACAGAAACTAGGTCCTGCTTTCCATAAGGATACATATGTCTTTTCACTGATACATAATCGGTAATCTCAGCCTGTCCCTCTCTGGCTGCTTCTGTGACTTTCTAGTTACCAGACATAGTTGCTGTGACCTACACATTTCAGTAGCCTCCAGGAAATGTGACCTGAGTATTTTCTGTCCTTCCCTGTGCATTTTGTATAAACTGGCTGTTGGATGTTTGTAGTGGTCTTATGTTAGGTGACCTCAAACCAGGAGATGTGGTCTCAGGTGCAAAAAACAACAACAATGTATTTTCTTGGAGGGGAGCTATCCTGCTCTGTCTTGCTCTTCCCATTGCCTCCAGAAAGTAGGGCCAAATACAGCTTTTTCTGTCTCCTTCCATGGGAAGGAGTTGGTGTGCTGGGATTGTATGTGTTTGCCTGACAAGTGTGTTTTTGGTGACATAGGTATCAGTTTAAAAGGTAAAGGGACCCCTGACTATTAGGTCCGCTCGTGGTCGACTCTGGGGTTGTGGCGCTCATCTCGCTTTATTGACCGAGGGAGCCGGCGTACAGCTTCCGGGTCATGTGGCCAGCATGACTAAGCCGCTTCTGGCAAACCAGAGCAGCGCACGGAAACTCCGTTTACCTTCCCGCCGGAGTGGTACCTATTTATCTACTTGCACCTTGGCGTGCTTTCGAACTGCTAGGTTGGCAGGAGCAGGGACCGAGCAACAGGAGCTCACCCTGTCACGGGGATTCGAACCGTCGACCTTCTGATCTGCAAGTCCTAGGCTCTGTGGTTTAACCCACAGTGCCACCCGCGTCCCCTAGGTATCAGTTTACTACCCCATAACACAGGAAGCCAGCCTTCCAGTGGTGAGCATAAAAGCAGATGCATTCAGAGCAAAGTCTCTGGGAGGGAGAAACTGCTGCCCTCCAATGTTTCTGGATCTGCACTCTAATCCCTGACCCTGAGGCTCAAATCTATCCCAAAGCTGATCTTTCTTCAGTTTTGGCTGAAGTGAACGAATATGCAAGAAAAGAAGCGTTGCATGCTCGGGGCAAAATATGTCACACTCTCTGATGCCCTGGCTGTGGTATCCAGTGTACTAGGAATTCTCATGTAGCCTGTCTTCCCTCTCCATGGCTGTGCTGGTTGGGGCTGATGGGAGTTGTAGTTCACAATATCTGGAAGGCACGGGTTGGGGGAAGACTGGCACTGTAGCTTTCATTAATCCCAACAGCTCCAGTGTCCCCATGCTGTCCTCTAGGGGGAGCCAGTCACTCATTGAAAATGGGATATAGACTGTACAGTACCGTTAAGCTCCGCACCTTGAATGCGCACACATAATTTGTGCCGGCGGATGCACACACTAATCCAGCCAAGACTCTCACTTCATTCATTTGATGGTTTGCAGTCCACAAGAGCTTATGCCAAATAAACACGTCACCCAATTTAATGTGGCAACTAAAGGTCTTCAGAGTTCCGCTGCAGAAACCTTTATGCATACAGAAGTAAAATGTGCACATCGAAATCTCCGGGATGAAATGCATCTATCATCGAAACAAGGAACAGCAGTCTCCTTATTCACCGTAGCTCAAAGATTCTCAGCAGCTTGGGCAAACAGAGCAAACCTTTTTTGGAATTTCCTCTCAGAGGGGTGGTGGTGATTACTGACATACATACAAAGGAAACGCTACGTTTCTGGCACCATTTTTTCCTGGCATTCCGCTTTCCAAATGCCTTTTGTCTAAAGGTTGTAGGTTGACTCAGTGGCAGTACTAGGTGGGTGCTGCCCAAAGAAGGTGCTTTGCGCAGTCTGGAATGTGGAAGCGAAAATTAAACGAAGAACTGGGTCATGCGTATGAATTCTTTTGTGCTTGCGTCAGATGTTCCACTCCGGTTTACGTTGCGCACACTTCTGTAAAGAATTGGCGAAAGTGTTGCAATGAGCGCCTGCGAGGGATGAATTCCGGCCCTCTGTGGAATGTGCCAGACTAGCGTGTGCCCTCACACCACAAAGAGACAGGCACAGAGCACTTTAGAGCGGTCTCTGTTTCCCGTGGGGTGCCAGCAAAATTGCTAAGCCTGGTGGGGGACTAAGGGTGGGCTTTAGCACATGGGTGCACGACTAAAGGAAATTCAGCCGCATCCCTCCAAGCTTAAAATCTGCTGTTGCTGGGGCCTTCTCTGTACACAGAGCAAAAACGAGGTGGTGAAGTGGACAGGGTGCCATTTCTCCCATGTGAAGAGTGCCTCGCCCCCCTGCGATGAGTGCTTTGTTTGGAAAAATAACCTTAACAAAGCAGGGAGAAAGAAGGCTTGTTTTGGTTTTCACTAGAGGAACATTTGAAACAAAAAACTATCCATCGCAATCTATTGGACTTGATTCTGGGCTGCGCAGGTAGATCCAGGCTTGATTACACCTGAGAACACTTGGGCAAAGTTTCTCTTACTTCGGGGAGGTTCAGTTTGGAAACTCTCCTTTTGTCTCTAGCCATTCTGTTTGTTGGAATTGTTTCAGTCCCCCGCTGTCCTTTTGGGCAGCGGCAGCGGCTGCTCTCTCTTCAGATCATCTAGTGTCCGAATGCAGCAGCACTGCTTGGCTGCGGCAGGTCTTGTGCCAAAGTTTTATACGTTATTCCAGGATTCCAGTTGGTTGGTCAGATGCTTCATGAAGTTGAGAGCAGCGCTGTGTAGCTTTCCTTGGGTTGCATCCAGCAAAGCCGTCCCATTGGCACGAGGACGTCTGCCTGTGCAATGGGATTGTTTTCTACCTGTGCTGCCCTCCCCCCCACCCCTCAAAAGGATCTGCTCCAGAGAGTTGGGGAACCTCTATGTCAGGTGCTGGTGTGGTTGCTCGAAAGCAAACAGGCAAGACTCCAACCTGTCTTTTCCAGGCTTTATTATCTGTACAAACTATTTTACAGTTCAGAGGGTCTCAAGTCCATGTCTGCTCAGTCGCTAGCAGAATCTGGGAGTGGGCGGTCCTTATACCTTCCCCAGCATAACAGCCGTGTGACCCCCAACCTTCTCCTCCCCTCTCTGCGTGCAAAGGGAGACTTGCCTCCCCTCCACTTTGCTCAGGCTCGGTGTTGAGGCTCTCCCTAGCATCTTCTGATCCCTGTGCCCCTTCCCCGCTGGAGGTGGGGCTTCCCTCCTCGCCAGAGGAAAAACTGCTTTGCAAGATCTTCGGAGGCTCCCTGTAGCACAACTGCCTTTCCACCTCTCACCTCTGAGCTGATGGCAGTTCCCTGACACTCCAGAACAGACTGAGGGCAGCTTATAGAGGAGAAGTCCTTGAACTAATGTGACATCTTGGTTGGATGCAGTCCCTTTAAAAAATAGCAATGGTGCCCATTGCTAGCAAAGGCAAGAATTCTAGCTGCTTGCTCTCCATACCCAGGAGGTCTTTTCTTGCTGCTTCTGCTGCAGGGGTCTCCGCACAGGAACACATTGCCAGGGACCAAGGTTAGCAGCCCATGACTCCCACCTTGTTTGCTATAGGAACTAAGGTGGGCTTTCCCCCCCAACCTGGCGACGTCCTGATGTTTTGGACAACAACTCCCACCAGCCCCAGTGTATTGTCCAAAAAACCAAGAGCGTGCGAAGCTGAGGAAGACAGGGTGAAATAGTGGGGTTTTTTTACATATTTAGGTTGATGTTAACTGAAGACTTGACCTGCTGCATCCTTAACAAAGCAACTTTTCTTAAACAAAAAAAAGCCGGTTGTATTTTTTAAAGAGATGTCTTCCTTTATTTCTGGTTTTTTTTTCTCGTGTTTTGGAAAGAAATTAAGAAAAATCTACTGTAGCCCTGACAGTGCTTTTCCAGGATGGGAGCCAAAAATAACAAAAGAACGAGGAATAAACGAACGAAATAAACTGTGTTCGTCTAGGAGAAATTCTCAGTGAGCAATAAGTTGATTTTATTAGGATTAAACAAAATAGTGCTGAGTAATAGTGAGTAACTTCCTCTGAATTCTTTTTCCTATTGGTGTTTTGCTGGGGGAAGGAGAATAAAAAATAAAAAGATCGTCCCTGTTCTTGGATGATGTGGCACTTAATCTCCAACCGCTAGGTAGTGCTTTGATTGACTTCTTTTATAAACACAGCATCATCCAAAATTTAGCTCTGGCTTTGCTTATACAAAAACTGCAGTGTTTACGGTATTTTTTACTTCTGTTGCTGGCCTCAAAAGGGGAACCCATGTGCTTCACTGAAGGCTGGAGACAGATCTGGCTAATAACTGAGGTTTATATTATTATTTTAATTGGGGGGGGGGTGTCTATCTTACCCTTCACTAAAAAAAAGGCAGGACAGGTCTTAGCAAACTTATTAATAAAATTAATCCAAGACATCCAGATCAGAGTCAGATTAAAGCGTAGCCACGCACTTCTCCATCTTTCACAAACTTAACTCTTGAAAGCAAACTGATCTTCAGAAGACCTGGGCAGGAAGCTTCAGCAATAGCTTATTCTAGCACCAACATGGGATTCTGTCTTAAGCATTATCCATATATCACTAGGCCATAAGGACCTTCCTGGCAGATCTCAACTTGTGAGCAGGACAGCATCCTCCCTTCAGATAATTCGGTCCCAAGTCTTTAGGGCCATATAGAGAAAACGTTGAACTGGGCTCTGTAATGAGTTGGCAAACAGTGCAGATCTTTGAAGGGTGGTCTTCAAAAATTGGTGTCAGCCATTCATTCATTCATCTCAGGATCCTTGGTGTAGCCTGGTATCAACAGCATTTAGAGACTATTTCGATTAGACTGCATGTTCTCTCCATCTTGAGACCTAGTATTAATGCAAGCTATTAATGTTAATTAATTAATGCAAGTATTAATGACTTCGACATCCAGCATATAACACAGTTGCCTAATGTTATTCATCACAATTTCCCCATTTCACAATAATGATTAATTAGCTCAGGCATCAAACCTGCCGAATGCGTCAGATTAAAAATACTTGACCGGTATTTGACTTTTCAGTTGAGCAGATTGTTTTTTACTGGTCAGATGCCCAATTTCTCATTCCCTCGTGACTCCCAGGCCACTCCATCCCTATCCATTTATAGCTGACAACCTTCGACTTGCCATTACTTGGGAGTTTGCTGAGGCTCCACCTCTCTTGTCTTGCAAAGGAGGTGGGGGGGGGGGTGCCAGGGCCACTGAAAGCCATAGCTTAGAGGTGCAGCATCTGTGTTGCATCATCATCATCCTGCCTTTCCCCCAACGAGATTCAAGGCAACTTACAGCTAAGATAGACACAGCTAAAAACTTACAAAAAGGCAATAATTAAAAAAACAATTAAACATAAATCCAACTAAAATATAGACTTTTTTATTATTATTACATAGAAAAGATCACATACAAAATGTCCCTGGTTCAAATCCATGGCATATCCTGGCAGGGCTGAGAGAGGCTCTCTCTAAATCCCTTTTCAGTGTAGACATTTTGGGGTTAGATGAGCCCATAGTCTGCCTCGGCAAAAGGCAGCTCCCTCTGTTCCTAGGGCCCCAGACGCCCTGCTCTGTCTCAGTGTCTTTTGATGTCAGGAGCTGGAGTGAGGCGTGGGTCAGCAATAAAACAATAAAAGCGCCCGATGGCAGTGAAGTTAAATCTTTATTCCAGGAAACAAAAGAGCGCAGGCCTGGTGAGCACAGCAACCCTTCCCAGTAGGTCCTGCCCGAATGAAGCAGTTGCGAGGACTGAAGGTCTGTGTCTTCCCACTGCTCCCTAAGACTCCCCCCCCCCATCCCAGGTCCTTCCCTAGCAATCTCAGCTCTTTCATCTAGTCCCTCATTGCTCTGCCCTCTTCATTCCTCTACTTGTTCTGGGAGAGCGGGGGAGAGGAGCTGGTCGCTGCAGGAGGGGGAGATTCCCTTAATTCTTCAGCATCCTATCTTATCTCTATCTCCTAGCCTTCCTCCTCCCCTGCCTTTGGGTCTAGACCAGGGATCAGCAAACTTTTTCAGCAGGGGGCCGGTCCACTGTCCATCAGTCCTTGTGGGGGGCCAGACTATATTTTGGAGGGGAAAAAATGGAACGAATTCCTATTCCTAACCCGGAGGTGCATTTTGAATAAAAGCACACATTCTGCTCATGTAAAAACACCAGGCAGGCCCCACAAATAACCCAGAGATGCATTTTAAATAAATAAATAAAAGGACACATTCTACTCATGTAAAAACACGCTGATTCCTGGATCGTCCGTGGGCCGGATTTAAAAGGCGATTGGGCTGGATCCGGCCCCCAGCCCTTAGTTTGCCTACCCATTGTCTAGAGCAGCCTTTCTCAACCTGTGGGTCCCCAGATGTTGTTGAACTACAACTCCCATCACCCCTAGCTAGCAAGGCCAGAGCTCAGGGATGATGGGAGTTGTAGTCCAACAACATCTAGGGACCCACAGGTTGAGAACCGCTGGTCTAGAGACTACCCTCTGGCACAGCCGCCTCCTGTTCCCTAAACCCTAGCACCTTTTCAGCTTCCAACACTTCCTCCTCCCAGTCTGCTCCCTCTTCTCCCTTTGACCGCTCGATGTCGTCCCACCACCACCAACCCCCTGGCTCTGAGCCTTCTTCCCTTGGGGGTCCCCCAGCTGCTGCTGCCTCCCACCATTCCCCTTCGTCCAGCCGGTCCATAACAATTGACCAGCCTCCTCCTCTGTAACAGTTGCTTTGGGGAGTTCCAGGACCTCCTCTGAAGACAATTCCTCCAGGCAGTTAAGGATGCTGCAAATGATGTGCTAATCTCCTTTGGAAGGTTCCGCCTGCTGTCTTGGTTCAAAATGGTGTCTCATCAGAGCAAAACATAGACCCAGACCTGCTCCTCGATCTCAGGGTCTGTATCGTGCAAAGTTTGCTGACTATATATGAAGAGCTGTCTGAATGTATAGAGAACAGGGGGACAAACAATTTTCCGAGCTAAAGAGATTTAGTGCTGTTGAGTCCAGAAACCCTCAGTCACACAGCTGTGTTAATGGGTCTGCCTGGGAAAGGTTTCCTAAGGATTGTGCAATATCTAATATGCAGCAGGCTGGTTCTTTTACAGGGACACCTTTGTGCTCTTGTGTACTTATTGTTATAACGTCATGCTGCTCCATTAGCTAAGTGGGGCCGGTTCCCATCCCTTTGTCCTTAGATGACCTGGGCGCTTTTACGGGAAGGAATGTTTTAGACTTGAGTTCCAAGCATTCTGTGTCAACCCCCCCAGCACACAAACACTGCACTATCTGCAAGACCACACACAGACTTAAGAGACGGACGCAAGAGCCTATCCGGTCTCCTTTGGCATTCAGAGTTCTGGTTCCGACTTTTAAAAAAAGCCAAGCTGTTTAGTATCCATATACCTGCAGGACTGCCTTTGCCTGCATGAACCTGTTCACGTGGAGGTCCTGCCCTGTATTCTGCAGTTACTGCATGCACTGCTGGTTGAGTACTCTGCCAGGGAGGTGCCCCCCAGACTTTGGAAGATCTGTCTGACTCCACCATCTCCGCACCTTTTTAATGGAAAACAACATTGTTCCATAAAATCTGGCAATAGCCGTGGCCTTAGAAGGCTTTAAAAAGGAATTGGATAGACTCGTGGAGAAAGTGAAGCACACCAGCGGCTGCTACTCTTGATGGCAGTGTTATGTAGTGGTTAGAGTGCGGGACTAGGACCTGGGAGACTAGGATTCAAATCCC
Organism: Podarcis siculus; assembly: GCA_034642415.1. NCBI lineage: Eukaryota > Metazoa > Chordata > Lepidosauria > Squamata > Lacertidae > Podarcis > Podarcis siculus. The sequence continues at coordinate 297,270 of JAXCMG010000005.1, read as the reverse complement.
CACTCAACCATGAAGCTCACTGAGTGGTCAGCCAATGTATTTCAGCCTGAGCTACCTTACGGGGTTGCGGTGAGGATAAAATGGAGGGGGAGAGAAGTATGCAGGTGGGGCAAAAATGCAGTTAATTAACTAATTCTGTGGATCCAGAGGCAGCATGAGTAAAGCTGTACTGTAGCCCATAGCAGTTTATGCCACAATAAATGGATTGGCTCCTAGCTGATCTTGGCGCATTACATGGGAGCTGGGCATGTTTAGCCTGGAGAAGAGGAGGTTAAGGGGTGATATGATAGCCATGTTCAAATATATTAAAGGATGTCACATAGAGGAGGGAGAAAGGTTGTTTTCTGCTGCTCCAGAGAAGCGGACATGGAGCAATGGATCCAAACTGCAGGAAAGAAGATTCCACCTAAACATTAGGAAGAACTTCCTGACAGTAAGAGCTGTTCGACAGTGGAATTTGCTGCCAAGGAGTGTGGTGGAGTCTCCTTCTTTGGAGGTCTTTAAGCAGAGGCTTGACAACCATATGTCAGGAGTGCTCTGATGGTGTTTCCTGCTTGGCAGGGGGTTGGACTCGATGGCCCTTGTGGTCTCTTCCAACTCTATGATTCTATGATACATTGTTTTGTTAATTATAGCATTTAGTTCAACATTTGCTACTAGCTCTGGGCACATGACATTCACCTTTTCCCATTGCAGCGAGGGCTGTTTGTGCTGCACTGAAGAAGGGGTCTCGTTTACCTCTGAAGCCAGACCCAAACCCCAGCTCTGGGCCCTCTCCACCCAAGCTGCCTCACCGAGTTGCAGTGAGATGGCTTAGGCTAGACCGAGAGTGTATATAAAGGAATGGCAAAAGTGCTTTGCATTTTGCACGAGCAATCAAAATCTCAGGGAAGTATCTCACCAAAACCCGTCTGCTGGGTTTTTGTCTTGGTTCCTGAGCCTCTTCCAAACACTGCTTTCTTCCACGAATGCATGACGCCTGCTATCTTCGTTATGTTTATTACGTCGTCCTAATTGAATACCCAGGGTACTTAGCCATCCCTGTCCTAAGGCAGTTCGCTGGAGATCCTTCGGTACAAATCCCTCAGTAATTATTGCTTCATGGACCTCTTCCTGCTGTTTGGAACTCTGGAATTTTCCTCAATGATGACATTGAACTTAAACACAAATGACTTAACTTAAAAGGCCAAGCAGTAACGCAACTTTGCGCAGATGTGGACGATTCCTCCTCTTTATAATCCCAGCAATCTGACAACAACTGAGGAAGTTTCTTTTAAAACATCTTACTTGTATTTCCTTATCTATTGCTCAACCCTGGTACTATATGTTTGATTTACCACTTAATCATAAATCTCTGTTTGTCTCCCAGCAGCTGTGGTTTAAGTGTGGGATGGAACAATTCAGAAACATTTTTTTAAAAGTAAACAAAAGAAAACGTGATGCTTTTAATTACTAGTTTTTATCCCTTACCTGTTTTGAGTCTTATGTGTTCCGTTTATCCGCGTGTTTTATCTTGTGCTGGTCTATGACCGAAATAAAGTTTGACACTGATACCTGTAGTATCTCTGGCAACTTAACTACAGCCATCAAGAGCCTGCCCAAATAAAACACTGTGAGAATTGCTGTAAGGATGGCAGAAGTAATGTCTGCTCAGCATTTTGAAAACTTAACTTGGCGTTTGCACATATAACTTAAAATCATCAGTTTCGTTTGGATACTTGTTGGAACATATGGACTGTGTCTGTTAAACTATACTTTGAACTCAGGGTCGATGGAACATTTTAATTGTTAAAGTCAGCTGACATTGTTTCGTTTTCCCCGTCTTATTTGCCTAAATAAAATGTGCATTAAAAATAAAAGTTGGCACGCACATTTGCAACGTCCACTGACAGGGTTCTGGGCTATTAGGAAACCTGAAAAAGCAGAGTTCCCAGTTGCATGACGCTCTGAAACCACATGTGCATTTGTTTATAGATGTCCTTGTTTCTGCAGAGAATAGCCTTAATGACTAAAAAGGGCTTAGCGTTACATTGCTTCCTAAATATGAGCAGACTCACGCTTTGGCTAGGCTTCTGAGTAAAGTAGAGTTGCACAATTCTCTCTGCGGCTTGTGTCTGGCAGTGAGTCTGGCCTAGATGATTTTCAGGTCCTTAAAGTTTGGCTCAGCGCATAAGCTGATCCAATATATCTTGCCCTGGCTTCCAAGTCCAGGGAGACTCGCTGTAGGTGAGGGAAGGAGGTGCTTTGTAAAAGGACAAACCTCTGACTGTTACTCCCTCGTTTACTCCTGCAGAGCTGCCTGTCCATCCCAGACATCAAAACGGCTTTTAGCGACTGCATCAACAAAATCGGGAAGAGAGACTGCCTGACCCAAGCCTGCTCTGCTCTGACAGGGTAAGTGGACATGGGCAGCCCATTAGTGCTCTGGTGCAAAGCAGCAACCAAAGAGGGTGCATGTCCCGGGTGGATGCCGTCATAGGCTGGAGAAGTACAAAGACAGAATCCTTCCACTCTGTCATGGTATAGAGAGGAAATACCAGCCCTGGCCTGTGGTTGCACCGTCTACCCTTGAGGTCGAGGGGGAGGCCTGCTGCCAGATTGCCTTCTGACCTGTAATGGTTCTAGGGGTTGCTCGTGCGTAAGCCGGTGCTTATCTCCCCTGCTGGGTGCAAACACCTGGCTGGGTTGCCTAAGTGAACCTTTTCTGTCCGGACAGCCACTTACCCGTGGCTGACTCAATCGCTGGCAGAATCCGTCAGTGGGCGTTTCTTAAACTTCTTTCAGCAAAGAAGCTCTTTGATGCCTAGTCTCCTCCTACTCTCTCTGCGCGAAAGCCTTCTGCGCAAGGAGGGCGTGGGCAATGGAGGACCCCTACTCTCCCCGCTGGTCCCAGGCAAGGACTCATGGGACTGCCTCGCCGCTTCCCCCATCTGCCCCCCTTCTCCACTTGTGCTACGCTGATTCTCTTCCCCAGAAGATGGGCTGCTTCTCCCAATCCCTGGACGCTCTCTGGAATCCCTCTGGCTTTTGCTCTCTCCCTCCGGCACTGATGGCAGTTCCCTGACATGACCGCACCAAAAGAGGTGGCTTACATGGGAGGCTGCCTCCTTGAGGCTGATGAGGCATCCAATCTCAGCCACAAATTCGCTAGCTGGCCCTTAAGATCGCCGAGCGACTTGTGTGAGCTGGCAAGGAGTGGCAGTGCTGAGCCACAACAACAGTCGGGAGACAAACCCTGGCAAAGGACAAAGGAGTGATTAAACCAGGCTTATGAACAAGCTGGCAAAAGTGGGAAGCCCGCAGAAATACCGACTAGCCTGCATTAGTGTGCTGGCTGCAGAGAAGGGGAAGCCAGCATTGACGCACCATCGGGGTTCCTTTGGCAAAGGGACAAAGGGTTCTGTCAGATGCTGTTGGTGGTTGCTCGTGAGTAAGCAGGCAGGACTCCGACCTGTCTTTTACAGGTTTTATTGGTACAAACTATTTACAGTGCAGAACCACAAAGTTCATGTCCATCTTAGTCACTTGCAGAATCCGGGAGTGGCCCCTTCCGGTTCCCCCCTTCCTCAGCATAAGAACTTAGACACCCCAAATCTCTGCCTCCCCCCCTTCCGTTTCACCCCTCTGTGCAGGCTGGGCGACGGAAACGGCTTGTGTGCCTCCTGGCCAGCCGGGCTAGGAGAGGCGCTTGGGCTCTCAGCAGCATCTTTGAGCCCTCTCCTTGCTTGGCTGGCCCCTTCTCTCCACTGGAGGTGTGGCTTTCCTCACCGCTGGACGATGAGCTGCTCCTCAGAAGCGTCAGAGGCTCTCTGTATCCCCCGGCCTCCCTTCCCTGTTCCGATGGCAGTCCCCTGACAGGTTCCATCTCCTTCGCCACCAGCCTGCTGTGTTTCTGTCCTAGTTGCGGAATATGAAAAACCTCCCTTCCTCCATGGCTCACAATAGAAACCTAGAGGGCTGGCAGGGAAGGAAGAGGGAAACCTGGGCTTCCCTCACCTATTCCTGCCCTCACCTGCACCGACTTCCTGGCCAGCTGTGGCTACCCAGCAAGGTGACCTCGAATAAAAATGACCCAGCCTGTGTTATGCAGGCTTTTAAGTTGCATGACCCGGAGCATCAAGAGCCCCTGTGTGATGTTATCCTAGTATTATTACTATTAGAATTTATATAGCATGTGTGCTCTCAAAATGCACCCTTCTGCAGCATAGATGTAGACAGCAGGAGATGGGAAAGGGAAGGGGCTATGGGGAGACCCTAGACCCATGTTTCCCAAATTGGGAGGTACCTTGGGGGGGGGGGTGTTCCTCTAGGGGAGTGCTGGAAGTGTAAATGACAACCAGAATTTGAAAAGCTGGTATCAAGTTTACCGGTTTTGTTAAATGAATAAAACTAAATAATTTTAATTGGATTTTGAATAAATGTGCAATGAGTTGTTACTGTATTGAATTTTAAAGTGTTTTCATCTTCCTTAGTGGGTCATGCAAACTGCTGTTCTGAATAATGCTTATTAATTGGGGGGGGGTGAGTTTATGGAACCAAGGGGGTGGTAGCGTCAAAAGGTTTGGCCTCACTGCCCTAGAGGGTGATGGGAAGGATTTCTGAAGGCAGAAGGAACACTGCAAAGATGGGGATGATAAAGGGTCTTTTTTTGTGTGTCCTCAGGAAAGGGGTGAACGAAGGGATTGAATGGATGGTGAAGTGCGTGGTGAGGAATATCCATCGCCCCCCCAGGCAGAAGGACATCACGTAAAGGACCACTGAGGAACTGAGCACTGGACACCTTTGTCCCGAACAGACTCATGGCTCTTTCTCTATCTTTCTCCCTTCCTACCCTCTCTCTCCCGCCCCCACCCCCCCAAGAGATCTGGCCTGGGCTCAAGGCATGAATGTCCTCTTTTGGTGTCTCACAAGAGAACTCCTTGATGGGAGAAGTCAGACCGAAGTCTTTACCCTGTGCTCTCTCCTGAGCTCTTAAGGGGTGTGACCATCATCATCTGTGCTTGTGCACCTGCGCACTGTAAGAGTGCAGGCCTTGAGCTCCTTCTGTGTCGCTTTTAACCTGTGGAATTGACTGAAGGTCCTTGTGATGGCTAATCGGATGGAAATCGGTGTTTGGATTCGATTGGGAGGGGGAGGGCAGGGACTAACATCCCTATTTGCTGTTGGAAGTTGCCTTCCAAAATCCAGAATTGCATTGACGGCAGAGGCCCAAGGGCGTTTGTAAGGCAAAGAGGGGATTGGCGTGGGAGATGACGGTTCCTTTGTAACAAAGAGAACATGTCACAAATCCTATGGTGAGACTGAGGCATCACTGGGGCTAACGGGGAATTGCGGTCCACAATATCTGAAGGGCACCAGCTTGGCTGAAACTGCTGTATAGCATCAAAATTGATTTTTTTTTTGTTGGTCTTATATTTCCAGTTTGTTTTGCTGATTTGATCTGCAGCATTGCAGAGACCAAAAGCCAAAGCCTGCCCTGTGATGTTGTGCACCCACAGTGGTCTTTGCTAGAGGGAAGCTGCCTTCGGAAAACGTTTTGTCTCTTGTCTCAGTCAAATGAAGAAAATTGTGGTTCTTCTGTATCTGGCTGGCACTGAGATGCTCTGTTCATTTCCCCGGGGGTCCAGGGAGACCATACAGGGATTGTTGTTTCAATAAAAGTTTCATATTTCTCTGTACAACTTTGCAGAATTCATGGCTACCTCTCTCTGGCAGAGCTGCTCAAATATCCCTTCTTACGAATGAAAGTTGCTCGCCCAACCCTTTGCAGCTTCTGACTCCTGCTTTACCTAGATTATTCATTAATTTTGATGCAAACGGCCTCTGAAACACTCTCTCTCTAGGGCAGCTTTTGCCAAGCTGGCTCGGCCTGATGGAAGCTTTAGTGCAGGGGTCGGCAACCTAAGGCCCATGGGCCACAAGTGGGCCACAGGGGTCGTTTAAGAAGAGTTTGGATTTGATATCCCGCCTTTCACTCCCTTTAAGGAGTCTCAAAGCGGCTAACGTTCTCCTTTCCCTTCCTCCCCCACAACAAACACTCTCTAAGGTGAGTGGGGCTGAGAGACTTCAGAGAAGTGTGACTAGCCCAAGGTCACCCAGCAGCTGCAGGTGGAGGAGCGGTGACCCGAACCCGGTTCACCAGATTACGTGACTACCACTCTTAACCACTACACCACACTGGCTCTCAGTGTTTAACCGGCCCACGAGCTGTCCCTGAACAGAGTTGCTCGCTTGGTGAGTCCCCACACGCTGTGCTAAACCAGCACAGCGCGGGGACTCACTTTTGTGGCGTCGGAAATCGCGTCTGCGCAGACGCAGATGCCGAAAATAATGTCTGTGCAGATGCAGACACCAGAAATCGTGGGTGGGGCGCGATCCGGCGCATGGAGGGATCTCCGCTGGAGTGAACCAGCCCGGCCCAGGCACGGTAAACATTGCTGACCCCTGCTTAGTGTGAAGCATCTGGGCGGTGCTAGCTTCGCATAGGCTGACCTAGGGGCATGACTGATGCCAGTGTTGTCATCCTTTTGGTGTCAGGTGGAACCTGTCCATTTATCTGGGCTTTTTGAGTGGGCAGGGAAGATTAGAAATTCCATTATGTCTGCAAACGAGGAGCTGTGATTGTAGCTCTGACTGTTCCCACCGCCCGCCCACCCAAATTCTGTACAGTGGTACCTCGGGTTACATACGCTTCAGGTTACAGACTCCACTAACCCAGAAATAGTTCCTCGGGTTAAGAACTTTGCTTCAGGATGAGAACAGAAATCGTGTGGTGGCGGCACAACGGCCCCATTAACTAAATTGGTGCTTCAGGTTAAGAATAGTTTCAGGTTAAGAACGGACCTCTGGAACGAATTAAGTTCTTAACCCGAGGTACCACTGTATCTGCTTTCATAAATTGTGGTTTTACTCCGCTGCAACCCACCCTGAGAGCATCAGATGATGCAGGGAGAGGGGGCTTAGAAACTACCTTATAAATAAAGTGTGTTTAAATTGTCTTTATCCTGCTCTTCCGCCAAAAAGAAATGGCTCCCAGGGCAGCTTAATACAGATCAATACAAACAAGACATGTCCTTGCCTTCAGGCTTACAATAATAATAATATTTTTTCAAAAAAAGCACAGCACACAAGGAAAATGGGTTGGGGAGGAGGAGGATAGAAGGAAACTCGGGTTTAACCTCCTGGTTGCCAGCTCTTTAATGACCAGCTGGGGTGGATGAGTTCAAGGAGAGGCGCAGCCAAGGAGTTGGTGGTTTCTGCTTGCTTTGTTTAGTTTTTCCCCTGCTGTAACCTGACGCGGGTGGCGCTGTGGGTAAAAGCCTAGGACTTGCCGATCAGAAGGTCGGTGGTTTGAATCCCCGGGACGGGGTGACCTCCCGTTGCTTGGTTCCTGCTCCTGCCAACCTAGCAGTTCGAAAGCACGTCAAAGTGCAAGTAGATAAATAGGTACCGCTCCGGTGGGAAGGTAAACGGCGTTTCCGTGCGCTGCTCTGGTTTCGCCAGAAGCGGCTTAGTCATGCTGGCCACATGACCCGGAAGCTGTACGCCGGCTCCCTTAGCCAATAAAGAGAGATGAGTGCCACAACCCCAGAGTCATCCGCGACTGGACCTAATGGTCAGGGGTCCCTTTACCTTTTTAACCTGATGTGAGAGCTGACAGCAGAAAGAGCTTTGTTTTCAGCAGAGCTGGTGATGTTACTGAGCTGGAAAGCTGCTGTTGGTGACCTTTCTGACCTAAAGCCTCTGCTTCTCCTGTTTTGCCAGCTGTGGGTTACGTTTTCCAGGTGACTCAACAAGCATCTGCCATAATTCTATTTGCTCAGATCCAAATTACTGATTTGGATACGGTATGATTCATATTTTTATAAATATTCCTCTCTTGAACTGTTGAAACCTGTTCAGACTCTCAGCCTTACTATTTTTGAACCCTACTCTGAAGCGGATATGCTGTTCCAAATATTTTTCCCAGTAATTTGTACACGCATTCATGCTTAGAACACAAAGAGCGTTTCTTGCCAGGCTTGGTTCTGCCGAGAGCCTCGTTTTTGTAGTATCGCAAGAAGCCCAAGTTAGTGACTTCCAGCTGGATTGCGAGAAGAGGGTGGGCCGCAAGGAGTTTGTTCTTTTCTTCATCAATATTTCTCTCGAAACTGGCTGAGTAAGGTTTACCAGCAACGCTACACACCCATCTTTCTCTGATGAAAATTATGCATAGTTGAAAAGCAGATTTTTTTCCCCCTGCCAAGTTTTGACTTTTTAAAGACCTTTGGAATTTATTTTTAGTAAGGGAAGAGTTTCGTGGAGAAAACAAGACAGGAAAGAAAGTCATTGGTGAGATCAGGGCCCAGGAGAGGAATAGCTCTTGGCGATGGAAAGCATTCTCTATGCTTCCAATAGAAGACGATGCAGGAATGTAATGTAAAAGTGCTGTCTAAAATGTATAAAATATTACTGGAATGGGAGACAAAGGATGAGCAAGTAAAATCCTCAGTGATACATTGGGCAATAGATATTGGTCATAATATAGACATGGAGGCATGGGAGCGATTGTGGAATACGGATATAAAATTTACAGCATGTTATGGTCTATGAGAAAATAATACGAAAATGATATATCTTTGGTATCTAGCACCGAGTAAATTGGCAAAAATGTATAAATCTAAATCAAATAAGTGCTGGAAATGTAAAGAGAAAGAAGGTTCTTTTTATCATATGTGGTGGTCTTGTAGTAAGGTCAAAGCTTACTGGGAAATGATATATAATGAAATGAAAAGGATGTTTAAAATAACCTTTGTAAAAAAACAAGAAGCTTTTCTTTTGGGAATTATAGGGACAGAACTACCTAAACTGTATAGAAATTTATTCATGTATGCGACTACAGCAGCAAGAATGCTATTTGCCCAAAAAAGTCCCAGCAAAGGAAGAGTGCATGCAGAAACTTATGGAATATGCAGAAACTTACTGGAAGAATAAGAAATCAGGAGAACATTTTTTAAAATAAAAGAATGGAAATGGTTTGTTGAATATTGACAGATAAATTGTAAACACATAAGAACTTTGGCAGGATTATTGTAATAACCTGCAGTTTCATAAGAGTATATATTTAAATTAGATAATTAAATGAGCAAATTAAATGAATTTGGATATGCAAAAGATATTAAAAATAAATTTAAGGAACTGCAGAAAGAGGGGGAAGGAAGTCAAGTTTTGAAATGTCAAAACGATGGTAAAATTAGTGAAATGTATAAACTTGAAAAGTATAAATAAAAAATTTAAAGAGAGAGAAGATTTTGCAGGGAGGACATGAGCCCAGCTGGCCAGTAGCAGCTGATTGCAGCCTTGCTGACTGCTGCCAGTCAAGTGAGCATGTGGGTCTATTGGTCCCTCTAAATTACAGGAAGCCTGCAAGGCTCTCTGTGCAGCAGAAGGCAAATATCTTCCCAGGCAATCTAGGCACTTCCTTGGAAACATTCAAGGCCCTTTCCTAGATCCTTACAATTTATCACAGGGGATACCTTTGGCCCTCTAGATATTGCTGAACCACATCTCCCATTATCCCCAGCAAGCTGAAGTGCAGAGTGTTTGAGGACCGGGACATTCGCAGGGAAACCAAAATGCTTGTTTACAAAGCTATTGTACTACCAACCTTACTGTATGCTTGTGAAACATGGACCACTTACAAACGCCATCTCCAACTTCTCAAAAGATTCCATCAACAGTGTCTCTGACACATCACTTGGGAAGACAGGAGAACTAATATCAGTGTCCTGGAAGAAGCAAAGATCACCAGTGTTGAAGCAATGATTCTTCAACATCAACTTTGTTGGACTGGTCATGTCAGGGGGAGAGGACTGAACCTTGAGGCACCCCACAAGTGAGAGCCGAGGGGTCTGAACACTCATCCCCCCCACCACTTTCTGAACACGGCCCAGGACAAGGAGCGGAACCACTGTATAACAGTGCCCCCAGCTCTCGGCCCCTCTAGACTGTCCAGAAGGATGTTATGGTCGATTGTATCAAAGACCGCTGAGAGATCCAGCAGAACTAGGAAACAGCTCTCACCTTTGTCCCTAGCCCGCTGGAGATCACCAACCAGTGCGACCAAGGCAGTTTCAGTCCCATGATGAGGCCTGAATCCTGATTGGAAGGGATCCAAATGGTCTGCATCCTCCATAACTATCTGAGTATTTGTCACTCAAAGTGGGGCAGAGGTTTTAAGTTCTTCCAGGATTCAGTTCTGGAATGTATGAAGCAGTGTCACAAAGGAAATGTGTATAAGCTGATTCACGGCTGAGAACAATCGACCTTGTACACAGAAATGATTAAAATGTAGGAGGAAGTAGAAACTTGTTAAACCCCATTCTGGGGTTTAAAAAGATAATGGTTTAATCAGTTGTGTTAGTCATACGTCCACGCTCATCACATTCATTGCTGCGAAGCGGGATGGGCCGGGAGACAGCAACTGCCCCAAGGCCGTCAAACTTTAAGGAACGGAAATGAATTGGAGCTCAAGCCTGATTTTGATCCAGCTCACTCGCATCTTGTGCTTTTCTTTCTCTTTTGAAATCATTTTTATTTGGTTTTACAAATGTAAATTTATAACAGTACCAAATGCACACCCCTATATAGAGATTTCTCTGACTCAAGACTTCCCACCATCCCTTCCATGGGTCTTGCTGTCAACATTTTCAACTACATATTATTTCCAAATCTATGTTTTGTTTCTGTACATATTGCCCAAAGTGTTTGTTACATTACAAGAGACATTAAAATCCTGCTAATATTTTCATCTGCTTACAGTGGTCTCCTAAATAAATTATCATTTTATATCAAGTTTTTGTCTTCTTGGTTCCTGAGCTTTCCGGTCAGTTTTGCCATTTTGACGTAGTCCAACAGTTTGATTTGCCATTCTTCTCTGATAGGGACTCTTTCTTCTTTCCATCTTTGGGCTAGTAGCATCCGTGTTGTCGCGTACATGAAAAGTATTTTGTGCTCCTAATAAAATTCCTAATGAAAAAGCTTCTGGTTTTTTTTTACAAAACTTATTTTAAACATTTTTTTCAATTTATTATATATCATTTCCCAGGGGGCTTTTATTATCTTACACGACCACCACATATGACAGAAGGTATCTTCTCTTTCTTTACATTTCCAGCAGGTATTTGTACTTGCTTTATACATCTTTGCTAACTTACTAGGAGTCAAATACTGCCGGAACATCATTTTCATATAGTTTTATTTCACCGTACAACATGCCAAGAATTTCAAGTCTGTTTTCCCAAACTGAAAGTTGAATATTATGCCCCAAACCCCTTGCCCAGTGTATCATTGCTGATTTAACCTGTTCATCTTTGGTATACTATTCCAAGAGCAATTTATACATTTTTGACAGTAATTTTATAGTTTTCTAACAAATCTTTTTGAAATCTTGAGATCTCATAACTAAAACCGTTCTTTTTGTCTGTCTTGAAACTGAAGGCATCTTGCGATTACAGTCATACCTCATTACGTCAGTCTCCGGTTGCGTTTTTTCAGGATACAAACACGGCAAACCCGGAAATTTATACTTATGGGTTTCTGTGCATGCGCAAAAGCGCTCTGCCCGTCTCGCTCATGCACAGAAGCGACGCTCTAGTTGCAGACTTTTTGGGGTGCGAACGACACCCTGGAACAGATCGAGTCCGTAACTAGAGGTACTACTGTATTTAACTTGCATGGTCGCAGCTTTGCTTGGGTTGGTAGAATAAATATATAAATGGAGACCAGTGGAAAGCCACACTGCATTTATTTATTTCCACCCACTCACCTGCACAAAGCTGCGATGGTGGGCTTCCCCGACTTTTGGAAGGTGGCACGAGGGCTATGCCAGCGTTACAGACCCTCCTGCCTCTTTGCCAAAGCCAGGCAAGCAGGTTTGGGATGGGGGCGGGGACCTGTTCCTGGCCTTATCCATATCTGCATGGAACCCAAGGCCCTCCTGTAAAATGTGAGTGACCTGGAATCAACTCTGGCTGTGAGAAGCAAGAAACGGGGAAGCAGAGAGCTGGATCGCCGCCACCCAGAGATCTTTTGAGCCTCCAGGAAAAGGGTGGAGTTGCTGGAGAAGGTAAGCAGACATTGGCACGAAGCACGCACCGCAGGAGCCTGGGGTGAAGGAAGGGTGCGTTGCTGGAAGGGGGCAAATGAATCACCTGCTGATCTGTGAGCAAGCGGAATAAGTGGATGGGAGGTGTGGGAGGGAAATGAATGAGCCCCCAACATGCCTGGAAAGCATCCGGGTGTGCTTCTAATCCCCTGCTTGCATCATTAACATAGCTGTCAAGCGTCCCTTATTTGGCGGGACAGTCCCTTATCCCAGCCCCATGTCCCGCTGCTGTCCCTTATTGATGATGTCCCTTAAATAAGCTACTGAAGGTAATGGGGCCCTTTCTATGTCCAGCTGTCCTTTGTCAATAACAAACTCTTGCTTTTTTTATGTTGCATATGTGCTATATGGTAATTTATGGACCTAATAGGTATCTAAAGCCATTTGCACGCAACAAAATATGTATTTTATCAAAGTCATTGTTGATCCCTTATTTTGGCTGCTGATCCCTTATTTTCGAGGCTGCTGGTCCCTTATTTTCAAATCTGTAAGTTGACAGCTATGATCATTAATTTGGGGAGACAGCAGATCATCTCCTTTGCCTGCCTGCCTGGCTGATCATAAGCAGTCCTGAGCCTCGAATCAGATCTACAAACACCCGAGATGGGAGACTTTCACTTTCTTCAGGTGGCCTGTCCAACAAAAGTCCCGATAAACAGGTGGAACGTGTGCGAACTTCCCATCCCACGCTGTCGGTCCTGAATTCAAGGAAACCGGGCAGGGCTTGTTTACACTGCTACGACGCTTTTCGTTTCATTTTCTAGTCCACAAATAGGTCTTTGTAGGTGTGGATCAGAGCAATATGTATCTTAAGAACTTAAGAAAATCCCCTCCTGGCTCACACCGCGGATCTGATTTCACCCAGACCAGTCATGTGCCAATGAATTGCTCACCATGAATTCCTCGCAGCGGCACTGCCCCTCAAGATAGCTATTTACCTAATAGCTCCTGTTATGAGTGTACATAATCTCCTTTTAAAGCCACTAAAAATTTCATACTCTACAAGATTTCTCCGATGAAAATCTGGACATCCTTAATAATAAAAAAGAGAGAAAGAAAGTTTGGTCTATTAGTGAATTCTTACTTTGGTAGATTTAGCTCATGGGACGCGGGTGATGCTGTGGGTTAACCACAGAGCCTAGGACTTGCTGATCAGAAAGTCGGCGGTTCGAATCCCCATGACGGGGTGAGCTCCCGTTGTTCGGTCCCTGCTCCTGCCAACCTAGCAGTTCGAAAGCACGTCAAAGTGCAAGTACAGTGGTGCCCCGCAAGACGAAATTAATTCGTTCCGCAAGTTTTGTCGTCTAGCGAATTTTTCGTCTTGCGAATCACGAAATCCCATAGGAATGCATTGAAAATCAATTAATGCGTTCCTATGGTCAAAAAAAGTCCAAACAAAGCCAAATTTGGTACAACAACAGTTTATTAACTGCTCTTTAAAGTCACACATACTGTAAAGAGCAGTTCAAAAATTGAAGGGAAAATAAATTAACTTTATAAACATGACAGAAAAACATTTTAAAATCACAAAAATTCCCAAAAACCCCCACAAGCTCCCAGATTCCTGCAGAAACCTCTCCAACTGTTCCC